>JAUTBW010005683.1:0-11889 GCA_032361425.1 Peltospira smaragdina
CCCATACAGATAGTTAGTGAGGAAACCCGCTGCCGCCACTTCGTGGGCTACTCTTTCCGATTAGCAGCAAGGGATCTTTTATATGCACTATACCGTAGACAGGATAGCACATACCTCGGCCTTTGACATACCAGTTGTGGGGCACTGGCTGGAACGGAACATAGCCCAACGGGTCCACCATATGGGGTCGATCCGACGACCCACCACACCATGAGCGAACCCAATATTTAGAGACTTAAGACAAGTAAATATATCTTTAATATCATGAATTCTGAATAATCACCAAGATGTAACCATGTAACACAATAATAAAACGCATGAAATTAAAATCTGTTTATTTGTAAGCACAATCTGTATACATGATACATACATAAACAAATGTGTAAAAAACCAGCACTCAGAGAAGTAAATAATCAGCAGTCATCACAGAAGTCCCAGGATGTAATCAGATTTAATTTCACACTAACCATCACATTACACATACATATGTAACCTCACCAGTGTGGAGAAGGAAATGCTGATATAAATGACAAAATATATGATTGTAAATTGTATTGGGGTATGATCAAGATCTGTTAAGTTGTTATTAACATACACAATATTTTAAAGTTGTTTTATTTTTCTTACATATCTGACAGAGTTTATGCATAAAGACAGATTTAATAAAGAAAGGCAAAATCTATTTTTAACAACAGTATCACTTGACAATAGCATCCAATGTAGCTCACTGGAAAGCTACAAGAGAAGCAATAATTTGCAGTTGATATGTTACTTGCAATATTGTTACTGGACATGATGGTAAATTAATAACAACTTCAGTCAAGAAATACATTTTGACATGTATGGACCCGGTAAGCATCTAAAAATACTGTTATGTTAATAGTAACTTTATTCGCAGATTGTCAGATTTTATGCAAGGTATTTTTGGTGAGAAATGCATTTATGATGAGGTGAAAAGCAGTGGGTAAACTGACTGGGATCAACTGCAGACTGGCCACATATCAGGTGGGTGCGTGAGTTATTATGAGCACCTTTCTAGAAAACACTAGCATATGGTAAAATATGAATTACTGTAGAGCTGATCAATTTTAAGATGCTGAGTGGACTGCTTAACCACAAGTAACCATTAACTATGATGGTCGTGTATTGTAATTTGTGTTAGTCACCTGCGACCAGTGACAGATTTAGTAATTTAATTTTACTTAACAATGCACTTAACACATTTTTATTAACAATTATACTGATGTAAAAAAAACCTACATGGTAACAGACAGGAATCAATCTCAGATCAACCATGTGTTAAATGGATGCTTTCACCACTAGGTTATTGAGGCACCATGTCAGATTTAGATATAAAAGTCTTTAGACAACTTGAAAACACATCTTTTTGTAATTTCTGAAGAAGTCTGTTGACATTTAGCTCCTTTAGCTGATGCCTAAATTGGGCCAAGCATTCAGTTCAATCACAGACAATAATAATTTTCAGTCCTCTCTATGACCAATTTCAACATTCATGTAAAAATTAAAACATGAACCATACATCATGTATAATATTGATTAGAGTTAAATCTGCATTCCCTGCAATACTGTATGTTTTGTTTAATCCGATCACAGTGCATTGTACTTACTACACTATTTGTTAAATTTACAACATAGCACTCTGAAAGTGGGTCCTAAAAAGATCTCTTCCAATATCTGTTTACATTAGTTTTACACATGCACAGAACCTACAGAACAAGTGATCATGTGAAAGTATGCTACTTTGATATGCTGTTGCTGATGCCATTGATACCAATAAACACATCAAGTCTTATGTGGTGGATCTTATTTACCCTGCATAGTGATAAGACACTAAATGCAACAAATGCATGAGTAAACCAAATGTGCAGTTTTTGTATTTAAACTTAGTTTTATTTTATAATAAACATTCCAGGGACTGCAGTTTTAAGAAACCTGACACTCTTTGTCAGACATAATAATACGAGAAATTCATAAAATATATTAAACTTGTCACAACCAATAATACATACACAACACAAACAACAATAAACAATAGGAATACTAAACCTTGCAGAATTCCACACTGGATTTCAAATGTAGAAATATATATGTTCACATTGTTAGCAAATCTCTTTAAACCATACATTAATAAAAACAAATATATTCTTGTCTGAGTGTAGCATGTTGTTGTTATTTGACAATTAAACATTATTAAAACATCAACAAACTTCATACCAATTTATCATTATTCCCACTGTTGTATCGGTATATTAGTTAACAATACTTACATTTAATTAATAAACTCACTACTCATAGTTGCTTAACCAACAATTTTTTTTTAAATACATACTTTATAATTATAATACACTCAGTGTGAACTCAACAGTGTCAGTACCTGTCAAAATTGTCCTATTCACAACATTAAACAATCTAGAATATACTTGTAGCACATATACCACCAAACAACCACTAGTGTGTAAATATTGACAAGATAACTTGCACTCACACAGTCAAATAAACAACACAAATCAGTGTTAAACTTGGACAGTAGTTGAGAAAGATTAAATAATTGTTTCTGTTTAAATAATACATCATTCCTGCTATAATACCTGTACAGTTTTAAAATATTTACAGTCAAGTAACTGGGATACTACAGCATACTGTTATAAATGTTAGTAGCATGTCAGATAGTTGGCACTTCCATCTCGTTCTGTTTGATTCATACCAACAAATTAAACACAACTGATCAAATTAATTAATACATAAGGACGATATAGTGCCAGCACATTAATACCTTAGTGTTTGCGAATTGTGAAAATTGACATTTTGAAGAAAAATAAATCATGTTATACGGATTATGAAATATAGTCAATGTGTAAAGCTCTCTACAATTTAAAAAAATAAAAAAAAATGGCAGAGAATTGTAATGTGTAAATTAATGTGGGATTCCATAATACAAAATTTTTATAAAATTATGTAGATTTTTTTTTACCACAACACTCTCCATTATGCACTTTGAATGCAAATATTACACAATTAAAATACAAATACACAATTTCTTAAGGTAATGGAATGGACAAACCTCTATATGTTATCTTTCACAATAAATGCAAAATAAGACATCTCACTTGTAAGTCAAATAAAATTCTGTATATTATGCTCAACATTCATGTAAAATTAAAAACATGAACCACACATCAAGTAGGAAGGAAGGAAATGTTTTATTTAACACACTCAACCATGTTTTAGTTAAGATGACTAATGACTTATTTGGGTAGCAGAATTGTTTTTACTTGGTAAAATGCATGTATTTAAAATGTGAGGGGTCCTATAAATGAGATTGGGTAGGTTCAAGTGAATCAGGACAAAAGCCTCGTCAGTATTCATCTCTTTTCTTACAAGGGAATGACAATCTTTAACAACCTTTAACAACATGATCACAGATTTTAATATGTGACAATTACCGTACACCTTCAATTCACTTAATATACTGAAGCAGTGACATTGAAAATTAATAACATGATGATATATGTAGATGCAACCAAGACCCAGAATGTTTCTAAAAATAAACTTTGGCACCAATTTTCTAAATTATCTTGGCACTATCACAATGTTAAATGATGTAACTGATGATGTCACAACGTGATTCAGTGGGAAACACAATCATTAAGATAACTTTTACAATGTGGCAGCGCTAAGATAGCTGCAAAAATATGTGAGTTGATTAATAGCTTCGGAAGGTTTTTAAATATTTATTTTAAAATGGTATTGCACCCATGTAGTAAATATTATCAGTATTGTAATAAAGAATACAACCAATAACAGAATTTATTTGATTAAAACAGAAGACTAGTTACATTTTACTATGTAAAATGACTAGAGAAAGTGCAAGTATAATTTAAATGTCATTTGTGTGAGTGGTTTGATGATTCAGCTAATTTTACTATAGTCAATCTATACCTCAACTAAAACAAACTCATTACAAACGGTACAGAAAACCATCACATAATGATATATCTTTTTACTTTTCTGGATATCTATATTATAAAGCATGAAAATTACCCAAATGATATAGGCATATCCCAGTTTTCCACAAAACTGATTGAGCAGTTTTTATCACTCACAAAACTTATCACGAATTCTAACAGTACTTAACAACAACATAATTGCACCAATTCATTTGTACTTGAAATTTCTGTAGAAATTTCATACTGATAGAGGTTTAACCTGGCTTTCAATACCCGAAATCTTTGAAGAATAATAGTTTGGGCTTTTTAAACAGCAATTGTAATGGGGAATTTTATGAGGTACATTAAGTTTAATGTTTGGCTGGTATATAATTGGCTAGTATAGTAACAAAATAGTAACAAGAGATTAGGTTATCAACAAAATAAATTCCAACACAATGATTAATGCATTACTTCTGGGTTTCTGTGTAGATATAGGGAGCATACTCAGTTGTAATGCCTACAGATAGTAAACCTGTTACATATATTACTGATATATATTTGATTACAGGTTTTCTTGATGTTAGAGGCAATATAATCCAAAGGGCAATTCTCTTTAGACACTGATAAATGTGTAAACATTAATTTTATAATACATTTCACCTTAGGTATACTAATTTGCAGATTAAAAATTATATATTGGAATGATTCTATTTCTAACTACCAGAATCTGATATATACTGCAAGACTAATCAAATTGAACATCCTTTTAAGAAGGTATATTGAGCTAAGATTTAGTAATTGCTATATAAATTGTCCTTTATCAGGGATCCATGAATATTTCTGATGGGATGTTAGAGAAGAAGTTTTTACTTTTTAAAATTCTACTTTACAAATGCTGTAAACATGATTACATTTGTCATGAGTGAATATTCTACCTTTGGTAAGACCACAGTGACAAATATTTCAAATTTTTCGTTTGTTTTAAATATGATATGTTTTCATGGATTTTCTGAATTCTGCAGATTTCCAAAGATGAGTTGTTTGTTTGTTTGTTTTTAGGGTAGAAAAAAGAATTCATGGTATTGAGCCCTGCCGCACTGATCACAGATTATCCAGATCACCAATACTCTAAATCAGATTCATCCTCCTGGCTGACATCACTGTTTTCGGATGACACCGAATCGTCACTGGCATCACTGTTCTCAGAAAACAGGTGTTCAGGACGCTGGATCTTATACTTGGAGAACCTCACAGCCATCTGATGCAGGAGCAGCTCCACCTCAAAATTCAGGAGGGAGTCTTGCGGCAAGGCCAACATGTCAATGAGAGCGGTGAGCACCGTCCTGTTCAGGACGAGTGTAACGTACTCCTCATACGTGTCGAAGTGGTGCAAGTCTGCAGTTTGGAACTGCTGCTTGAATGTGCTGACCGGCAGGATCTTCTGCAGGCAGGCCGTGTTCTGGATGAAGCACGTCTGGAAAACGGCGGAGGCGGCCAGCTGCGACAGCGTTGAAGTCGACCGGCCAAACATGAGGTGCAGCACAACCCCAGCGTACGCATGCAGGTGACTGAACTCGGGGAACTCGTGGGCCAGGTACTCCTGCAGCTCCTCCACGATCTCCTTCTTGGTGAAGAAACCTGAACATAGGTCAGTGGGTGAGGTTTATGTCCAACATTTGGCAAATGACTTGAACTGTTTATGGTAAAATTGTATTATAATCTGTCATTTAGAACAGAAAAACTTCTTATATTTATATTGATTACCAATTAGATAAACATTATTAATCAAATTGGTTTTTGATGGATGCAATCAATATTTCTGTTGCTGTTTTATACTAAGGTGGACAAATCATTATTGAATGCCACAAATGTTTCACTCATAGTTTACGATTTGTGGTTACGAACCAAATAATATGTATCATCCAAGCATGATTAACAAATACAACCACCTTCTTTTATCAGATACAGACAATACCATAAAATGAGAAATGGTCCAATGAGTCCCCAGATAAGAAAACATGTTGCATCTGATCCTTGTTAATGTGTTAATTTAAATTTAAATATAAAGCTAATTACCTGCGTCTACGAGGTGAGCAAGTTGCATCTGATCCTTGTTAATGTGTTAATTTAAATATAAATATAAAGCTAATTACCTGCGTCTACGAGGTGAGCAAGTTGGTGGGGTGCTGCAGTCAGCTTGTGGTGCATGTTCTGCCAGTTCAGCGACCTCTGCACCGGAATGGATAGGAACGAGGCAAATAAGGGAGACAACTTTCTGGAATATTCAAGGTAATTGGGAAACCTTCAAAATGATGTCAACAATATTTAAACATCTTATTAAGTACATCAGTGTTATTATTTTTAAAAATTCCAAGGATCCACTATAGACCACACCAATTATGCACATGTTCAATCCATAACATGTCTTTTAGTTTATTTAGTTTATTTATTTATTTTTATTAGCTGTATCAGCCACCTCATCACTGCTACAAAATGTTATAATGAGCAAAAGGTGAAAAGAATATAACAACTGTGGTACAAAATTTTCTGCAGTTAAATAAAGGACTCAAGAAAATCATGAACAGTAATGGATAGAAGATGGGGTGGGGGGGAATGTTTTAACAAGGTACTCAAAATATTTTTGTTGATGGTGGCAGATGGTACTGTTGGTACACTACATTTCACCAATGCTTTCTGTACAGGGTGCTTCAATAGCCTAGTGGTAAATGCATCCACCTGATGTGCAGTCTATCTGAGACTGACTCCTTTCATTGAGTCATTAGTTTTTTTATATTATTAAAATGTTTCTGGGGCTGATATAACCATTAATAAAATGTTTTGAGTGCGTCTTTCAGAATATATTTTTTTAATTAGTAATTTATGTCTAGGCACCTCAATAGCTAGTGATGAATGTACCTAACTGACACACAGACCATCTGAGATTGATCCCTGTCAGGTAGCCATTGGGGTTTTTCTAATTAAAATGTTTCTGATGCCGATAAAACCGTTAATAAAAATGTCTTGAGTGCATTAAATTAAACAGTTTTAAAACATTTAGTTGCTGTACCGTTTTCTTTTGCGTGTTTCCCACACAGTACCGCGGAGTGCTGGGTTGGCTCCCTGTTTGAGCAGCTTGTACACACTGTCTACATCTCCACGCAGCACACAGTGGAACACCGCTGTCTGGCCCAGGTTGTTCTGTGTGTCCAGCTGTACAACACAACACAAATATCAGTAATCACAGCTACACAGTGGTCAAGTACAGTCGGACCTCATTACAACAACCACATTTGTTCCATGATAAGTCTGTCATTATATCGAGTTTGCTGTTGTAATGAATTCCATTATAAAGCCTAGGATTATGTACCTTTGTTTCCACAGTTCATATGTTGGATGGTCTGACTGTACTATATCAATGTCAATTGGGGGTTTTGGTGTGTAATTTTATGGGGGTTTTAATGATGGTCTCAACAAATGCTCTACGACAGGTCTTGTTAAAAGAAGTTTACCTCTGGTACATTATATTTATTGTTTATGAAGCCATGACAAAATAGAGCAGTTATTTTAGTTAATACATGGCCTATTTGTAACTAATGTTTGTGAATGGCTTATAGACATTAATTCTGATGTAAACATGAACCTCCAGTTTTCAGTCTGACAAAAAGAAGCCTAGGATGATATTGCTGAATTCACAGTCCCATGTGCATGATTTTATTTTTTAATTACAATAAATATATTTTAAAATAAAATATTATGTACTACTGATACTTAAAATTACATTGTCGATTTTACCATATTTTAACACTGGTTACTAATACAACATACAAGTACTACAGTACCCGAATTACACTTGTTAGCCTTCGTTATCAAGGGATATTGTCAAACACTACGTACAACTTTTGTTATTTTATTTAAGCAAGGTGGGTCTCCCTGTGAAAGAACATGTACTAACATAGAGCGTTTGTGTGTGAGCTAGATAACGATAGTAGCGTAATGAGACATAGTTAGACATAACATGACTGAATCATCTTTTCTAAATGTTTAAATAAACAAAATATTCTCGACATAGTAACTTTAATTAGGAAGAGGAAATTAAGAAGCTCACCTTTCACATAATCCTAATCAAAAATAAAACCAATAAAACCCTGACCTAAATACACATTTGCATTAAACAAAGGATGTACCTCTAGTTCTCGTTTTGACAGCATGAAAGTGAGGAGTTCATCCCTCACACATAGACTGGCTCGGTTGTCTTCCAGTGTGTCATCACTGGACGGCGACAGATCCTCCATGAAGTCATACACGTCTGACACACTGACATCACACAGTGACAGCAGAGGTGTATTGCCGTAGTTATCCACTGCGTTCACGTTGGCGCCAAAGTCACACAGCAGCCGGACAAGACGGGTGTCGCCACTTACAATGGCGATGCGGTGCAATAGGGTCATTCGGTTCTCGTCCACAATGTTTGGGTCACCACCGTTACCTGACACACAATACAGATCTCTATAACACATAGCCATCTCAAGTAACAGTTCCATTATAGCATAGAGAGAGAGAGAATTTTTTTGTTTTTAATGGCCCCCTCAGCACATTTTATTTATGATTATATGGTTTCATACATATAGTTAAAGACCATTTTGATAGTTAGAAAAGAATAATAATTATTTATTTAACGACACTCAAAGGTTATGTCGGCTTTGGGAAATGTTTTAATGTGGTTCACTGACAGAGATTGATATCAAATTGACTGCGTATCATATGGCACTTTCATCAGTAGGCTATTAAGGCACCCTACTGCCACCACATAGGCTACTCCTTTCAATAAGCAGTAATTAACAGGTACCATTTCACAGACAAGACAGCACATACCATGGCTTTTATACACCAGATGTGGGGCACTGGCTGGAACAAGTCATAGGCCAATAGGTCCAACATGTTAGATTGATCGGACAACATGCCGTATCATCAGTAAATGCTCTACCTCCAAGCTACACCCCACTCTCTCCGTTATAGCAGGTAACAGCAGTTTTTAACTAACTTTATCACACAACTGCACCATGATTATTTTGTATAATTTCACTGAAGCTCATGAATTTTATTATAGTACAAACTTACCCTCCATGCATCAATAAGTACTAAATTAAAAATATATTTCATTTACATTTTAAAACACAATCAGTCCACAGAATATTATAACGCCAGTAATACAAAACCATCTTACTGAGGATAATAAGTATGAGTTCCTCCATGTGATCGAGAATGTCGCTGACTGTACTAAGGTACTGTCTGTCGAGACCCACCACAATGTCCACTGATGGGTCCCAGCCGCGGTGGTACATCTGCCTGTAAAAAATAAATTATTTTCATTTAACAATACACTCAACACATTTTTTTTTTTTTAATTAGCAGTTATAATGGCATCAGAAATATTTCAATAAAAAAAATACCTACTGGGTCAGTGACAGGGATTGATCTCAGATTGACCACGTCAGGCATGTTATTTCACCTCTAGGCTATCGAGGCACCCCAACATTGCAAAACAATTATAATGAAGTAAATTTAATAAGACACTCAACATATTTTTATCTAGTTATATGTAATGAGAACACTGGTCAAGGAATACTTAGTAGTAGTACAGTCAGGGTTTAATCTACCATGCATTTTGTAGCTGGTTACAGGCCCCATTCCCCTAAAGTACATTCCCAATCTTATACAGAATTATTCCCAATTATGACATGAAAATTTCCCTTGAAAGGTCCTTATAGGTATTCAATTCCTTTTAATAATATTGAAAAACTATATTTGTGGGTATAAAAGCATTTTCTTCTTCTTTTCCCTTCCAATTTGCTAATCTACTGTTAACTATATGAATAATATTTACTGTATTTTTCATAATTTGATAGCTATTTTAAGGCCCATTTCCCCTAATTTCAATGTAAAGGGACCCTAGACAAACTGTCTAGATTAAACCTTGACAGTGTTTATTTGTTATGCCATGACAATACATGACAAACAAGACCTTATTACACAAGTGCAAGAGCAGGTACATACTTAAAAATCTGAAATTTTTCACTGTTTTTACCAGAGTTCTACAAGATTAACAAAAACTGGGTACTTACAATTAGTTTTTTTTTTTCTGTTTGAATTTGTTAATTTTTTATGGTGGTGGTGTTATTTTATTACAGCAGACAAACCCTAACACAAGTTACCATGTTTTGATGTTGTAGTGGTCCCCATCATGTGTCAGGTCATTGTAGAAGTCCACCAATAGCTCAAGACATGTTTTTCCTGGGCCAATATACTCAGATCCAAATAGAGTCTGCAGTGGAAAAACATTTTACAGTAAGAAAAAGGTCACATGAATCACTTCATGTTCTACAAGTCTTGCTAATAAATGTATTTAGCTACTCTTATCTGAAATCAAATATATTGTAATCTGTAATTTCTTTGGTATGTCTTACTAATACAGTAAATCTGTCTGTAGTTAGCACTGGCTCCATTACCAAATAAGATGAGATAATGACACAGGTGATAGCATGCAGTCTAAGGTAACATTATCTGTGACACGCTTTAGTTAACATTGGCTCCATGAGATAATTCTACTGTGGTTCTCTATAGTTAAAACCCTATGATAAAGGTTTTTAAAAGATAATTCTACCTGTGGTACTCTGTAGTTAACATTGGCTCCATGCTCTATGATAAGTTTTGCCAAGAAAAAGTTTCTTGTTGTTACTCGCTCTTCCTCTTCATCCACACCACAGAGACAGATAAACAATGGTGTTCTTTGATAGCAGCCTGAAAAATAAAGAATTAAGTGGTAAATAAAACAATAAACACTGACAATTTAGAAAGCTCACTTATTCATATTTTAAATGAAAGATTGTTGTGCAAAACCTGATAAAATTGAAGTCAGTAAGATGCTTAGTACACAAGATTTCACTAAGCTATATAAGCCAACATGTTCTTTTTTAAAATCTGACCCATATCTATATATATTTCTGTTATTTATAAAAAAAAAAAAAAAAATCTCTGTTGACTACCTGACAGGGATTAGTATCAGATTATATCGCATGTTAGGCAGGTGTATTCACCACTAGGCTGTTGAGGTGCTCGTAATTCATTTATTGAGTTATTCACTTGTTTATACAGTGTACCTTCATCAAGGTAAGATGGGTTTGTGCACTCAACAATGATTCGCTCAGCAGTTGTGTAGTTTCCCTGTTCCAGTGCCCTTGTTAGAGGTGTGTCATTGATTCCAAACTCCACATGAAACACATTAGCCATCATAACATTCTCATCAGTCACAAAACACAAAACATGGCATGCATCCTGAAAAATACAAATAATAAACATATAGAGGAATTGCTAGAGGGTGGTTGTTGTTTTTCCAGTATACTTACCTGGTTATATTGATAGCTAAATATCACAAAGTGGTGTGTCCTCCATACTAAATTTGTAACTGTATATTTTATCATCTTTGTGTTTACTCTTAACACAAAGTTATAAATTAAATTTTGTTTCCCTATTTATAGCAGCAGCAGCAACAATAGCTGTAGTAGGCAGGATAGATGGTTCTGGGGGGTGGGGGGCTGTGTTCCCCCATAATTCTGTCTTTTTTTTATAATCCCATTAAAATACCCCTCTTTTTACAGAAACTTTTGTGGGGACTCAATTCTATAATTGCTCCAAAAATACTTTTCAAGATGGTAAGAAATGACTTTTTTCTGGATGGTAAAAAAACAACAATCATTACAATGGTATGATACTGTCATATAAATTCGAACAGCTCATTTATACGCTATTTTCTATGTGCATACTGAAGTTGTGACATTAGCAAACATTGCAAATTGACTGGTAATGTTCACTACAAAAATGTTGGTGTAAAACTTCCATGTGTAAGAATG
The DNA here is from genome assembly GCA_032361425.1 of Peltospira smaragdina. NCBI lineage: Eukaryota > Metazoa > Mollusca > Gastropoda > Neomphalida > Peltospiridae > Peltospira > Peltospira smaragdina. The sequence goes on from JAUTBW010005683.1 coordinate 11,858, forward strand.
ACAATTAATTTATTGAAAACTAATGTTAATTA
>JAUTBW010005794.1:0-11886 GCA_032361425.1 Peltospira smaragdina
CTATGACACAACACTAAACAAAATGTTCCATTTCAGGGGTCTATGACACAATACTAAACAAAATGTTCCATTTCAGGAGTCTATGACACAACACTAAACAAAATGTTCCATTTCAGGGGTCTATGACACAACACTAAACAAAATGTTCCATTTCAGGGGTCTATGACACAATACTAAACAAAATGTTCCATTTCAGGGGTCTATGACACAATACTAAACAAAATGTTCCAGATATAACCATTATTAAAACTATTTGTCTGATATTGGGGTCTACGATGCAATACTGAACAAAATGTTCCATGTATAACCATTAATAAAACTTTTTGTCTGATTTCAGGGGCTGAGATGACCGAACTGGCAGACAAGCTCTCATATGACCGGGAAGTGATTCGTGTGTGGTTTTGTAACAAAAGACAAGCTCTGAAAAACACAATTAAAAAACTCAAACAGGAAACTGGTCCCTGACGTCTCGCAACGAGACTGCTATTTTGCTGATTTCTCCTGCCTCCTGTCGTTATTTATTGTTGATATTTATTATTTAGTTGTTCTTTTTAGTTCTCAGGGTCGCCACGTTCCGATTGGCTGGTTTTATTTGCTGATACTGGTTTTTGTTTGTCGATAATGAGGACCATGTGTGGGTTTTACACACCTGTGGTTGTTGTTTGTTATTGCAACAGCGCAGAATAATATAGGATTATGGATCTCATGTGATGAAAAACTGCTGGACATATGGCAAAAGAAACTCCAAAACTCATCAAGAGGAACCACATCAAAACTTGTTTTTCATTTTATTTTAAGTTTGAGTATGTGATGAAGCATAAATAATAACCTTTTTAATTTATTATTGTTGGAACATAATGAAATGTTCATAGCAAAATGTTGGAATATGATGAAATGTTCATAGCAAAACAATGGAATATGATGAATTGTTCACAACATACTGAAGGAATTTGATGAATATTTAGAACGTAAACCACTTGGAATATGATGAAATATTCAGACGAAAAACATTGTGAAAATGTTCTGAAGAAAAAATGCTGTTGGTATGTGATAATGTGTTCAAAGAAGTATTCTTGGAATATAATAAACTGTTCTCAGAAAAACGGTACTGTCACAAAAATATAATAATGTCACAAGAAAACGTACTGTTGAAACATGATGAAACAACACTATCATACTTACCCATTGATGATACCTCCAATTCAATGGATTCAAATTTGACATTCTTCAAACTAATTTTGATGAAAACACATGACAATTGCTCACTAGTCAAATTTTTAAGACAGTCCTAATATTTATAAAGGATATTGTTGATGAAAATGTTAGCCATTTTGGACCAAGAGGTTTGATTTATATGTTATGATACCAAATTCTGAATTTATAATGAAGATAATGTGTGCTGCTTTAAGTAGCATCATGTATGATATGTTATTAAAAACAGACTGTATAATAGTATTGCTTCAAATAATAACAGGTATGACATAATGTTTTTAAAAACAGACTCTTTATTGCTTCAAGTAATAACAGGTATGACATAATGTTCTTAAAAGCATAGCCACCTCATTTATACTACATAGCAGCTTACAGTTCATATACATTTTATATTACTGAGATACGGTATATAAATAACATAATCCTTGTATCAGGGTGTAAAATTCAAAGAAGCTTGCTGCCATATACAAATTCCTAGAATCCATGTATGGTTGCATACAGTTTGTAGCAGCTTGATGTCATGTGTTTAACACGAGCTTGATGTACATGATTCATAGCAGCTTTGAGTTACTACATATACTTAATGAAAGCTTAATTTTAATATTTTATAGAAGTTGAATATCTGTGTAATGTAGAAGCTGAATGTCTGATTAATGCATTCAATAGGTCTAAAACGTTTGGCATGATTTGGAACCTGTGTTTACTACAGGACCACGATATGAACATCCATCATAAAATCATGATATTAAGTCCATCATAAAACCATGACTTTTATAGGATGATGGACTGATACCATGATTTTATGATGCCATTATACCATGCTGCCTTAAAAAGGAAGAGTACAGTATTTGCAAAAACCTCAAATTGAGAAAAAGAACTCCAAATGTTTTGGTCTAGCCAGAACTTCAGTTTATTGAACAAGCAACAACACAGTTTTAAATTGCAGGGCAGCATGGTCCTGTGGTGGTTTATTAACACCATGGTCCATGGTATCAATCCATTATAGGTCAATGGTATCAACATATCCATCATAGGACTATGTTGTCATACCATGATAGGATCATGGTATCCACAGTAGGATAATTATAGGTCAATGGTATCAACATATCCATCATAGGACTATGTTGTCATACCATGGTGATGATAGGTCAGTGGTATTAACATCCATCATAATATCATGGTATCAGTCCATCATAGGACTATGGTATCAACAGTATAATAACCACAGATCAGTGGTATCAGCATATCCATCATAATACTATAGCATCAGTTTATCACAACATCAGTTCTCAGTATTGTATCATGGCATCATATGGTTGGCTTGAAGTCTGCCTCAATATGATCATCACAACACTGTGGTATGGATATGTTCATCAAAAGACTGTGGTATTCACTATATGAATCTGGCATTCATATAAGAATCTTGTCATGTATATATTGCAGGAATTCATTTTTACCAAACACATGCTAGATTTACAGGAAGCGTCATATATGTGATATAATCTCTTACAGCTGTTGCTTGATTTAATATTAACATAATACCAGATAATTTATGTTGTTATTGTGGATCACAGTTAAAACATCTGTTATGGAAATATGTGAATGTTGTGTGAACCATTGTATCTAAATCATATTTGAACATAGTATCCATTATGTTTCAAAAAGGTTTCATATTGGACTCTTCCAGATCGATCCAGTCAACCAACTTGTTAATTATTTACACTTAAAGCAGGTGCAGTGTAGTGAAACATAATGTGTGATGCATAAAGTGTATGGCATTTTTTTAATGAAAAGACAATATTATTTATTACATAATATGGACATATTTATCATAAAAAAGACTTGAAGATTCAAATACATACTTTCTGCCTTTGAAGATTTAAGGACCTGTGTTAAGAAAAAGAGGTTGGACATATCTCATTAGTTGTAGAATTATTTCTAGAAGATTATACAGATTATACAGGTGTCAGAAGGTTTTTTTAGATGTCAATTTTTTCATGCAGAGTAATAAAAAGAAAATAAGAATGAGGCTTCTAGAATACAATTGTCTGATGCCAGTGGTTTTTAAACCTGAGCCAGTGAATAAATACAAAATTACAGTGAATTTTCAAATCTAATAAACTTATGAAGTAAAATTTTGAGAAATTCTACAACCTCTGTAATAAATCTCATTATATTAATCTATATGCATTTATCATGTTATGTATAAACTACAGTATATTGATATTTCAAGAACTGACATTGGATAATAAATTACATATCTGGTTGCCTGGATATAAGTTATGGAATGTCCTAGTCTACAAATAATAATATGAATAATCATATCAAACAGTGGATGAATATTCGAAGCTAGCTTTATTCACTGACTGCCCTAATTCTGTCTCTGAAGTTTTTATTTTACATGTTTTGTAGGGAAATGTTTTTATTAACAAATGATGTGAAATATTATTTATTATTGTCAGACATTTTGTTTTTGTACTTAGTGCTATGCATCCTTTATGGTGCACCATAAATATTCAAAAGAGTTGGTGCTGTCTCTCTCTCGTGTGCAGTTGTTTTTAATGGGAACTGTTTTATTGCAATCTGTAAATGGAAAGATTTAGTGATTCCAGAAAATATGACTAGGAGTTATTATTATAGCAGCTGTCTTTAACATATTTCATTAGAAATAAGACTTTTTAGCTACTGCTGTATAATCCAGAAGAATTTTTTTAATAATACCAATAAAGTAATGAAATTTCAAGACTTAAAAAATCAAGTGGTATACATAAGAGGCTCTTTTGATACAAAATAATGAAACCAACTTCAGAAAATCAGACCAAATAATACTTTGGCCATTAAATAGAGGGTTTTTAAAAATGATTTTAATGCTGTGATATGACAGTATTCTTCTAATGGAAAACAAAATTGTCAAACAAAATACAAGTTATTTTGTTTGAACAAAATGCCATAAATCTGGTTTCTTAATATTTCGACTATGTACTTAATTTTAACTGTACAAACTACCAATATGGTTCAGGCATGGATGCAGGATTTCTGAAAGGGGGTGGGGTCCAAGTGTGATGAACAAAATGCCATATACCTAAATTCTTAATATTTCGGCTATGTACTTAATTTTAACTTTACAAATTACCATAATGGTTCAGGCATGGATGCAGTATTTCTGAAAGGGGTTGGTGTCCAAATGTGATGGATGATGGTATTTTATTATGTTTAGCCCAGACTTACATGGCTGGTTTTCAAACTTAGGAAGTCTAAACCCCTGGACAGTGGTATTTTGTTATGTTATGTTCAGCGCTGGACTTATATGGTTGGATTTCAAAATGAGGGTATCTGAATCTCTGGACCACTAATCCCTGGTCTGGTACTGTGATTCGCTACAGATACAGTTTGTAGCTGGTTTACATTTTAAACTGTGATTATGGTCATTTTATTTGTGCATCCATCACGAATAGTATTTTCATAACATGTGTATTACTACTACACCATTTAATACAGGGATATTAAATAAGGATGTTAGGTTTCCCTTTAAGTTCCTGGTTTTTTCTCCCTTTTTTATATGTATATATTTTAATTATTTAAAAATATTTTTTTTTACTGCAGTTCATAAGGTGATACAAAATTCCAGTTTTATTTTGTTTTTCTGATCATAAGCAGTCAGAATACTGATGTTGTCAGGGTAACATTTATAAAAAAAAATTGTTAAACATAATTGTATAATAAAGATAACCAAACAGGGTCGAACATATATTTTAATTTAAAAATAAACATATTAGCAGTGTGTTAAACCTCTCAGCAGTTATTTTTGCAATGTTATAAAGCTACTTACTGTTTAGTAAGTATGCATTTTGCACATCACATACATTGTTCATTTCTGTCCCATGATGCAGCATCATTATCATATATTTACAGGCTTGTATACACATATTAACACCCAACAAACATTGTAATCTCATAAGAATGTCAATGGGGACACATCATTATTATGAATCAACACTAATATAAAGAATAACATATTTCTTTAAAAATTAGTAGCTGAGTTTTTACTCTAGGAAATCCATGACCTTGATACAATGCTGATAAATATATACCCCTGCTCACATGTACCCAGCACCTATACCCACCCCCACTCCCACACTCTGACTCGCCCACCCACATATTAGTGATATAAATTGTAGTGAATTCCATGATTTATTTAAGATTTTCAAGTGTTTTTTTCTTTCTTTCTCACAGTTATTGAATCTAGTCATTAATGTCATTATAAATAGAAGCAGGGGACATAACTCTTATTTGCTAGAAATCTGCATAAGCAGTTTCTAGATTTGTGCATATTTAATTTTTATTTTGTTACTTTGTTATAATTTGTTTATTATGTTGTTACTTGACTGTTTTTTTTTAAACTGTGACTCACGTACACTTTTATACTCAATGAACCAGTTTTGTTTTTAAACAACCAAATGTTTTGTATGTAGGCCTACCAGCAATCATATCATGCTTGTGTTATCACTATGATCTTGTTAGGGAATGTTTTACCATAGCCAATAAAAACAAGAAGACATTAATATAGCCATTTTATTTTCTAAATTCTTGTGTGTATTTTGTAAATACAAACAACAAATTTTACAGAAAACATTTGATGATCACCTGTATAAAACAATTTTTCAAACATTCAGTTTTATTTTTTATTGACTTGTCTTAATTTGGCTATTTGGCATTTATATATTAATTAATCATGATGTTTTTCAACTTCTAACCAAAGGTTAAATGTGTGTGATAAATTGGAAAAGATTAATTAACCTTTATTAGTTTTGGGACTACCGTGCAATAGTGTTTGACCATATTTTCTTAGTTTTTCCCATGATAAAACATTCTAATAAAGAAGGAAAAGTTATATATAAACTGCAGAATAAGCAATACAAAAATAGGAAATCATTTTATTTTAATTTGAGAACTATTTAGAATAGTTATGATACAAAATCAAGAACGTTTATCTTTTTGCATTTCATAATCTAAATTGTCATCCATGTACATGTGTTTTTAGTGGTGTAAGCAGATACTTGGTGCAGAATTATGACGGGTTCAATTTCTATCAGTGAACCATTATTTCTAATCTAATATTTTAACACCAGTGTGATATTATTTCTAAAAGTAATTTAAATTACAAAACTAATTATAGCTATACTCCAACATTTTACATAAATTATATGTTAAAGATTGAAAATGTTCCATGCCAAATACAACACATTAGAGAAAAAAAAAAAAAAATTCCAAGAATGAATGAAAGAATGTTTAGACGCCCTAGGACCAATAAAATTTATTAAAAATTAATTAATTAAAAATAAATTAAATATTGGGTATGTTGAAATGGTATACATGGGAAACCTTAATTCCAAGAGTGTAAAAACCAAAACAAAATACAGTGTATTCTTGAATTATGGTAACATCTAGATTGTTAGCAAGATAAAAAAAATAATCTGAGCATGGAATGTATTGATACGTAAGTGGAGATTTTGGACTTTTTAAATTCCATGAATTTGGTCCTGTTGATACTGTTTGTAATGATGTGTTTAAAAACTGACTCACTTCGTTAGTTAAACATCTCTTGGACTTGCGTTTTATTACACAATTAATAGCAAAGTTATTGTTACATGTTAAATGTATTTGGAGCCTTGTAAGAATTTTTTATTTATAATTTTATAATTTTGTTATATAATAATTACATAAACTGAGGGAGTTTTTTGTACAAATATATAAATTGGACATCTATGGATTTTTTTTTTTTTATTGTTAAAGATAATTATGTTAATTGTGATCTTGTCTAGCATTTGTAGACTTAAAGATATGTTTACAAAATGTGTTTTTCAGTTCATAACATTTTAAGTATATCAGACTGGAAGTGAAATGTTTGGGTTCTTTTTATGATTGGATAGCTGTGAGTTTAAGCATTCATATGATGCATGTATAAATATTCAGTTAGTGCTTATGTAGAAATACGACCAAATATCCATGTATATATTCAAGTGTAAGTCTTCAAATGTCAGTCTCATTTCTTAACATTTCATCGATTCATTATTTTATATTGCTGATAAAATGTGATGTGTTTTAGTGAGAATGTTATAGAAATATACAAATAGATAATTATGTAAAATACACATTGTTTTATATCATAATATATTCATATATTATTCACTGCCATTAATATTTTAATTTATAAATTTAAATCTCATTATCATAATTATGTTATCTGTGTCATTAAATCAATGCTGTCAACCAAATTGTTGTTTGTTTATTTCCTTACCGGTAATTTATTAATTATACCAGTGCTACACAGCATGATTTCATTGTTTTAAAGGAGTTAGACCTAAGTATATTTTCATGAATTAACTTTGTGCTGGTTACAAAACCATAGACAAAATAACCCAAATTAAATTTGCTTGCTTAAGTGCAATATAAGACTCTTTATTACTGATGTCTTGGTACGTATCAAAGTGGTACGTCCTATTAGAATGCCAAGTGGGACTAACACCTCGGTGTCCCACGATTGACTCACGGAGTCATGCTCTCATACGACCAAGCACTGATTATCTGTATTATTTTGCATTATTTTAGTTGTTTTTATTTAAAATCGACAATGGGTAATAGATATTATACTCACTTCCATTTCACATCATGCTTATATTCCTTGTGAAATAATTTTCATTGTCAATTGATAAAGCTCGAGACAATTGAAATTTATTTCACTCGGGACACCAGTCGTGGAACACTGGCTGGAATGAGAAATAGCCTAACAGGGCCACCATGTGGGATCGATCCGACACCAACCGCATCATGAGTGAACGTGCTTACACTGAGCTATGTCCCCCATACTGAGGAAGCATTACACAACTCACAGGTAGAGCATTCGCTCATTGAGTAGTCAGTCATCAGTCAGTCGACCACATCTGGAGGCAGATTTTCAACGCTATAATTTCAGATCGTAACAATTTCAAATCGTAACAATTTCAGATCGTAAAAATTTCAGATCGTAACGCTACAATAATGATAAACATCGTAACTGATGACGTCACTACGTGATTTTATATATAAAGTCATCACTTCAGAGGAATTTACGCAATCTTAGCATTGAGATCGTTTTGAAAATACACCCCCTGGCAGATTCATTGGGCTGTCTCATTCCAGCCAGTGATATGTGACTACATATAAAATATATGCTGCTGCCAGCAGGAGCCGGCCTTAATGGCATAGTGGTCTAAGCCATCTGTCTGAAAAATAAGGCTGTTAGGTGCTGGGATCGTATCCTTGTACCAGCTCCCACTCAGTGCAAGTTTCTAACAACTCAGTGGGTAGGTGTAAGGCCACTACACCCTCCTCCTTCTCACTAACACGGTTACTACTAACTACTAACCTCCTGTCCTGAAGAGACAACTCAGGCTCCTGAACTGTGTGGCCAGGACAGACGTATGCTATAACAGCTTGCTAAGTTTAACTTTTAACTAACAGGTAAACTTTCCCTTTTTCACCTATGGCTTACCCTAGTTCGGTGACGTCAGTTTTTGGTCTTGCGGTGAACATGACTAAACCTCAAGTGTATATATACATTTGACAAAGACGCCCCCTACCCATCCCTCAGTAGGAAAAAGTCACGTGAACTGGATGCAATAGGTTTTTACTCTGTGATAGCAGTTTTTAATATGTTTAATACTGTATCACTGTAAATAAAGTGTTGTTAATTTTAGAAAAAAATCAATTAAAAAAAAATCCTATATTCCTTAAATAGCGAGTGATAAGTATGTGTTCTGCTGGTACCAATAAACAGATGTTTCTTACATCTGTCTCTGTTAAGTAATAAGTGAACACTGAAACAAACTGGTGCATATAAAGGTTTTATTGTAAAGAAATACATTAAAAAAAAAAAAATTCTCTTTCTCTGTCACTATATATCTTTTTCAAAATATCTTATTTCAAACTCACAGATACTTTCAAATTTTGATTTAGCAAATAAAAAAAACAAACAAAAAAAAAAACACTTATATAAACTTTCATACCCACCAGTAAATGTCTGTACTAAATGCTTAAATAATAAAAATATTGAAAGGAATGTGTGTGGTTTTTTTTTTTTTTTTTTTTTCTTCTTTTTTTACAGATTACTAAAATACACATATTTGTCAATGTTCATCAGGTGTGTTTGTTATAACAATATAAATACTATGACAGTGCAAAAATACTATTAAAACAAAACGACTTAAAGGCAAAAAAAAGGTTTATATATATATACTATCACATGTTGCATGTACAAAACATAATTTTATATATAAGTATTCAGTGTAAAACTTGAAACCTCAGTAAAATATATCACAGGTACTGAAGTTAAACTTGCACAAGTCAAGTGGACACGCAAGAGAGAGAAAGGTGATTTTGTTATGGACAGGTGTAAATCACAACTTTCATTCACCAAAACCCAACAACACCGTGATGTTTAACTTTACCACTAGCATATAAAACTATGGAAACCAAACACCACTGATCCTGCCTCTGACCCAGCCAGAGACTGGGTCCACCTGTGGGCATGTTCAAAACTTGAGAGTATATGGACACATAAATGAGTTTCCCAGCTTTTACACTCTGTCACCTGAGAACCACACTGTTCTATCTCCAAAAGAATACATTTTGAGTAACAGTTGACATAACGTTTGCAGGCTAGTGTATTTAATATTATCGTCACCTGAGAACCACACTGTTCTATCTCCAAAAGAATACATTTTGAGTAACAGTTGATGTAACGTTTGCAGGCTAGTGTATTTAATATTAACGTCGCCTGAGAACCACACTGTTCTATCTCCAAAAGAATACATTTTGAGCAACAGTAGATGTAACGTTTGCAGGCTAGCGTATTTAATATTATCGTCACCTGAGAACCACACTGTTCTATCTCAAAAAGAATACATTTTGAGTAACAGTTGACATAACCTTTGCAGTTTAGTGTATTTAATATGGAGATAAAGCAAAGCTGAAATGGATATATCCCATTACAAGCATGCTTATGATCTGAACTTCTGCCAGGACAAAAAAACTAAGTCACCAAAGTCACATAGACACTTCAACAAATTGTTCAGAAAAAGTGGAGATAGAACACTGTGGTTCACAGCCGACGACGGTGTGATGGGTGGAGATGCTTCAAAGCACTTCCACTGTAGCCAAATTAAACAGTTTCTTGTAAGTTGTGGGGGATATAATTTTACATAATGAAAATAAGGCTGTATATTATATGTACATTTTTAAAGACTGAAAATGTTTGCTTAATACAAGTGACTGCTTAAAACAGTTGATTGCTTAATATAAGTTATTGCTCAAAACAGGTTTGATTGTATGCCATTTTGTTTCATGACCAACACATTTTAACAGTACACAGAAAATCTAAGAAATGTAAATGATATCTATAAATAATTAATTTGGCAATGATAGAAACAAATAATAATTATTGTCAAAATGTTTTATACAACAAAATATATGATCAACAAACTAATAGTGAAAACATCATGTGAATATATTTATATAAAAATAGACAATATATAAATATATCACATAAAAACAGCATGCACAGTATGAAGAATAAATAAGCATGTATAGTATATAATAAATAAAATGTCATTTATCACAGAATGCTATGTTGGTGTAAACTAACGAGCTGCCACAGGTTATCCTAGAAACAATATTATTTGTCTTGAAACAACTCACAGTCACTAAGTCCTCTTGATAGATGTATGGTATTGGTAACAATTTGAAAGAGGCAAATCAGGTATTGTCAATTCATCACAGTCTGTAAACCTATCTAAACAATATCCACAGCTTCATGGTATAACAACAATCATATATTTGTTTAAATAAGCAATTTTATATAAGCAATGGCCAGATCTTCCTATCAAAACAATTATGACAGATTCCTGTTCCAAGCAATAGTCATATATTACTCATCAAAGCAATAACCATAGATTCCTGATTTCAACAAACAGTAAAATATTCCTATTTCAGCAATAACCACAGATTCTCATCTCAGCCATAGCCATACATGTCTCATCTCGGCAATAACCAGATTCCTCACTTAGACAATGGCCACATATCTCTGATCGAAGTAAGATTCCTGTGTTCGTGATATTATAAATCTTTAAGTTTAGACTTTAATATCGTTAAACCTTCAGTGTCATGGTAACACCATTCAAATTGCATTCAGGCCACAGACCCTGATATACCAATAACCACAGATCCCTGATATACCATTAACCACATATCCCTGATATACCAATAACCATAGATATCTGATATACCAATAACCACAGATCCCTGATATACCAATAACCACATATCCCTGATATACCAATAACCATAGATATCTGATATACCAATAACCACAGATCCCTGGTCTATGCAATGGCCACATATCCCTGATATACCAACAGCTACATATCCCTGATATACCAATAACCACAGATCTCTGATAAACCAATAACCACATATCCCTGGTCTATGCAATCACCACAGATCCCCGATATACCAATAACCACATATCCCTGGTCTATGCAATGGCCACAGATCCCTGGTCTATGCAATCACCACAGATCCCCGATATACCAATAACCACAGATCCCTGGTCGATGCCATGGCCACAGATCCCTGGTC
>JAUTBW010005905.1:0-11886 GCA_032361425.1 Peltospira smaragdina
ACACACACACACAAATATATACATATTAAACAGAAATATATTAAACTTAGCAATTAAAATAAAAAATAAAAAATCAACAAGTAACATATTTCTCAGTCAGTCAAATATCTATGTGGTTTTGAGTGACAAACATTTTAAGTTATTTCATCTTTTGATTATGATACAGATAAACATATCTCAATAATTTAAACTCATAGCTGTATCAGGCACTAAAGATGTTGATTTTGTTACCTTGAAATCTGTGTCAATGGTATCAAATCTCTTGGAATCTTCAGGAAGTTGATTTCTGATATCTGCAGAGCCGATGAAGATGCTCTCCAAATGAGACCATGTGCGCTGCACTTCCATGTATATGGAGATGACCTGATCAGCTGTCGAAAGGCTTTTCTGCCACTCGGACACCTCCGTCAAGAAGTGAGCAATGTACTTGGAGGTCATCATATTCTGAAGTTGGACCTGGAAACCAAACACAAAATAATAAAAATTAATTCCGATGGATCACTAACAGAAACATGGAGCTTAGTTAAAAGGTATTCCTATTTTAGTTGGAGAGGATCACCTAGCATGTCCATGTTACGCATTTTCCTTCCTATGGATAATAAGTAGCATTAATTTTGTAACTTGTTGTCCTGCATTATTACAAAAGAAACAAGGAGCTTATTTAAAGAGCTTATTTTTATTTTAGTTGGAGAGGATTACCTAACATTGTCCATGCTACCCATTTTAAACCTTGAATATCCTTAACAAATATCATCTTTAAAATGAGCAAATAAAAACTGTCAACTTCGGTGAGACTGGTGATTTACACTGCATTAACTAATTTCAATTTACTTGAATCAGACTTCTTTTGGCTGTTAGTATTGTAAAAGATAAATGTTTGGAGTAAGCTATGAAATGATGAGCAAAGCACAGAATTGTATTTGTAAAATACGGACCTGGTTGTCTTCCAGAGTTTCAATGAGCTCCTCACTGGTCTTGATGATGGTGATACCAGTGCGTGGGTGTTTCTCGTGCTCGAACTCCATTGTGGACCACGTGACGTCCAGCTCCTTCAGAACTTTCTCCATACTCATCTCCTTGACAGCCTTGTCTACAATGTTGCGCACCTCATCCTCATAGTTGTGCAGGTTCAGAGACAGCAGATCAGACAGAGTCGTGTTCTCATCCATAATGAAACGCACCTGATCATAAGCAAGTACCATTAATATTTATTATTTAGAGATAAAATGGCAGAAATATCTGATGGTACATATCCACAGGTACTCAAAGAATATTTGAGTTAAAATATATAACACGTTTAAGAAAGAATGCAAAGTTACTTTATCTGTGTGTGATGTACACAGAAATCTTAGCATTTATTAATATTACATTTTTTTTTTTTTTTAAAGGAATAAATTTGAAAAGACAGAATCTGAAAAGTAGTTATATATGCATTGCAATGAATTATTTCACACAGCTTATCTGTATTTATTTCCTTTCATCAAGTTTTACTTTGAAAAATCATACATTTTCATTTGCTTAATAGTTGAACCATTATTTTTTGTGGATACATCTGGATCACAGGGAATTTGCACCTCATAGCTGAAACATATTCTAATGTTACAATATTTATGTAAAGCATAATTCAGAAACCAGCGCACCTTTGTGGCAGCCATCAACTGCTGCCAATGCCTGTCTCTGATGGCTGGATTCTGCAGTTCACCCACGGCACGCAGTGAAGTGAGCATGTTTTTCACAGTGTCCTCCACTCCAATGTACGTGTCCCAGGCTCGCATTTCTTTGTCCAGGGCTCGGATGTCTTTGGCAAACTTCTTGCAGTCGATGTCCATCTGCTCGACGTTGATCTCCTTCCAGGGCGTGGTCTTCCAGTCGTCGATGGAGCTGCGCACAACGATGACGTAATCCCACAGAGTCTTCAGCAGCTTGATCTCCTTCCTGCACTGTTTCAGCTGTTTGAAGTCAGGCACATTCACCTCAAAGAGTCCGGCGGAGTCCAGCAGGCTGGCCATTTCCTTCTCCATGATAACAATCTCTTCATTGTACTGCAAAGGTCAACCAACATTTAAATTAAAAGACAATCAGCATTTATACTTTGCATAGTCCTTTATACTGTGTTTTAATAACTGTCAAATTGTTCAATACCTTTTTTAATGTAATTATGTTCATCATTCGTTACCTTGTTCTGACACCCAATGGCCGATCTATTTCTTTTGTGTTGAGGTGTTATTAAACATTCATTCATTTATTCATTCTCGACGATCAGCACAAGATTTTGGGAGAAAATTGTTTAAATGCCTCAACAACAGTGATGAAAAATATTCATTTAGAACTGAAATATTCAAAATAATGAAGATGTTTTTTAAATTTAGCTTTTGTTGTTTAATGGATTAAGACGTTCAAAACACCCTAAAGGTAACTGACTGACACACATCATACATACCTTGTCAATCATTTGGTATGGGAATTCACAGTCATATCTGAATGGTGGAATGCTTCGGAACCTCTCTCTGAACTTGTGCTGGTTCACATCAAATGTCGCACTTTTCTTGCGAATGTTTGACACCTCATTAGCCTGCAGTGGTGCCACTTGTTGTTTGACAGTTATAGCAATCTTCTTGGTGTTGTTCCAGTGTTCTGGGAGCTCCTGTAAGAGAAATATTGAACATCTAGCTGTGAACGCAGAATAAGAACAGCATTTAGTAGGGGCAGTTAGAGAAATGTGCTCAAGAAAAGGCACTAACAATAACAAGATCTACTTCATTTCTTTTTTTAGGTGTTCACTTTTCACTGTGTTTGGTCCTCTTAAATGATTTGAATTTCAATTATTATTTATCCTTTAATTAGGATAACTAATATTTTAATTTGATTTAAACATAAAAACATCTATATCAATGTTTGATTACTTGATATACATGCTATTAATGAAATCGCACCTGGAGTTGAATGTGGACTTCTTCTGGCATCTCCTGGTCATATGTCTTTAGTAGCTCTATGGTCTGTTTCAGAGGCTCAAACATCTCGTCAGTTATGGTCTGTCTTTCTCTCACTGCAAACAGGTTACCCATCACACTGACCAAACCTTCGTAATCCCCATCTTCAATGGGCTTTGTCAGTCCTTCATCTGTGGCCTTGATAAAGTCTGCCAGTTCTTTCAAGCTGTAAAATGTAACTCAAAATAATGCATTCTGTCTGTGATTTCAAAACAGGAATCATCAACTTTAAACATGGTTCACATGATGGTTGTCAATGTAAGTATATAGGTTAGGTTACAGAAATTAATATTTAAAACCCACTGAACATTGTTGCACACTTGCAATTATTACTTTGTTCATATCAATTTAAATTTTATCTAATTTAACTGAAGTGCATGAAACATTTGTGGTTACTTTTTGAACTGATCAAATATTTCTTTCTGGATACCAATTTAAATTTTGCCTAATTTAATTGAAGTACATGAAATATCTGTGGTTACTTTTTAAACTGGTCAAATGTTCTATTACTCCAGTTAAGGCTGACATGTGATTAAAATAGTATTCCAAAATGAAATCAAACCAGATATTTTTTATTCAATCCTAAGTTAGACACATTCAACTACAGGAAGGTGTATTAACCTGTTGGTGACGTGATCAATGAGATGTTGTTTGAACATGAAGCTCCACCGTTTGATGATGTTCAGCAGGGCCTGCTTGAATGGTTTGGCATCCACGCGGAACCAGCTGTCAAATATGGCCGTTCCTTGAATCTGTTCAGCTTCTTCGTAGATCTTTTCATAGGTATCAATCTAAGGCAAATCCCAAATAATTATTGTTGTAATGTTTATGAGTGTGTATATTAATAGCTAAAAAACAGTTCAAGATACATATATATATAATTTTTTTACAACACACTCAACACATTTTTATTATTGGTTACATCAGTGTCAGACACTTTTGAATTAGAAAAAACCCTAGTGGCTACATGACACAGTTCAAGAAATCAAACAGTATTCCAGTGAAACTTACAGGCTATCAAGCTTACAATTAATATTCTACCTAATATAAAAATAATTCATAGATTCAGTATTATTTTGTGTTATATACTTAATTTAAAAATAGTAATGAACTCATCATTTAAATAATAATTTTAAAAAAGTTATCAAATACTTTTTTCGTTAAATGTTTTTAAAAAATTTAACAAAAGACAAAAAGTTTCCATGTTTAGAAGAACTTACCTGTTCTTTAAACTGCTGCAGTGTTGGTGGACACTCGGGTACCCCGTCGTCTGCATGGGCTTCAATCTCGTCGGCGGTGAGCACGTGGTTGTACAGTAGGAACTGTCGCATGAACTCTGTCCGATCATCAACCCACAGATAGGCGTAGTTGTCAAATGAGTTGCGGTACTCACACGCCTTGTTCATGATGCCCTGAACACGATTCATCAGCTCCTCACGCATTTCAGACAGTTCCTCCATCTCTTCCAAGTCAGGCTGACAGGCAGAAACAACACATAATTTGTAAAGGAAATCAGTTTATATAATGCAGGTAGGCAGGTAAACCTGTTTTACATGCACATTCGGAACAAGCTGTTACAGAGCACACCTGTCCTGGCAACAAACCTCAGGAGCCTGAGCTGTCTGTCCAGGATTGGAGATTAGTAATCAGTAGTAACTTAGTTAGAGGCTAGTCAGAAAGAAGAGGGTGTAGTGGCCTTACACCTACCAACTGAGTCATTAGAAATTCGACATAGGTGGGAACTGGTACTGCGATATGATCCCAGTACCTACCAGCCTTATTTTTTTTTGACTGACAACTTATACCACTATGCCATCAAAGCTGGTGATTATATAATTAAGGTATAAAGAAATTACAGATTCTTCAGAATTAATTCACATGACTTAGTCTACATGACAATGAATTGATCATTTCCTCATGCATGGATGAAAAAAATTGCAAGCAGTATTCATTTCTAAATGTTTCTGATGTAAACCTTTAAATTCGGAATTTTAAACATCCAATATTTGTTTTAAATGATGAACTAGTGAATAAATGGACAAAAAATATATTTTGTTACAAAGAAATACATGTATCTTACACATATTTGCTGCTTTTTATTTTTGTCAAATATAATGAAACACACAATCAATAAAAACATTAAATATATGCAAACCTGATAATGTTCCTGTCCACTGTGTTGTGCTAGCCTGGGGATGAGAGAAGACTGTTTATAGATATCACCAACAAGTCCATCAACCAGATCATAGAAACCATCAGCAATTCCACCATCCAGGGAAGGGATGAACACCATGTCTGGAACCTGTAGCTCCAGGTGGGCTTCGAAAAGGGGAACAGGGTTGTTCTTGGGGTCTGTGTTGTCCAGCAGGTGCTGCAGACTGCAGTTTACAGTGCTGAAGAAGCCGTCAACCACCATCTCGTCAGCATAATCGACATATGCCTTCCATATATCAGAGTCAGCATCTGCTTTGAAGAATTCAAGATTTTGCTGTAAAATGAAAAACAAAGTGAACTTAGAACCTTCATTTCAAATTAAGGCATAGTGAGGATTCTGAGTTTTTAAAAAACAATTAATGAGAATATCCAAGCATCTACATTACATTATTTTAATATTAGTCTGCATCATTGTACATCTCTAACTTAAATGTATATGCTTGGACAGTAACACCATAAAAAACATACGAATATGATGGTTCAAAACAAAAACTTAAGTAATAATTTTAATAAATTGTTTGTCCATGGCCATATAACCACCAACAAATTTCATCTGGGTATTATGCTGCATTCATTAAGAGGTTGTGAAAACAGTGTTTTCCATGTGAAAATCGTTCATTTGGCAAATTATCCCGTGAACACGACTTGTGAACTGGGGTAGGATATTCTGAATCAGTCTTCACAAATTGTCTAAGTCGTGCTCCAGTGTTGAAAGTCATGATTTCATGATATTCACCAGTACCAAATGAATGCAGCATTAAAACAGAAACAGATACAAATCTGTATATGAAGAAACTAACCTTGAGAAGTGAGTGTATTTTCTCGCCGGCATTCTTTATGTCATTGTAGCGCTTGTTGAGACGGTCAGTTCGGTCATCCAGGTTGAGAAGGGAGTCATGTTTCTCCTCCTTCCGGTCAAAGAGTGGCACCTTGCTCCAGGTGGTCATGATCTTCTGAATCTCCTCAATGTTGTTCTTGGACTTCTGTACACGCGTCTCCAGGTCATGCACTTTGTCTCGTGTCTCCTCAATGTACTCCCAAACACCTTTCAAACAGAACAGTTTGTTTTTCACTAAATAAAAATCTTCTACCAATTCAGACTAACGTTTTAACTGGCAAAAAATGTAACCTAAACATGATAAAAAACCATATGCCCTAACACAATTAAGACTGATATATGGATTGCAGTCGTACATTCTAATTTTAAAACTGTAAGATGACGCTTTTATTAAAATGCTTAAAATGCCCCTTTCAATATTGTTTATTTCCACGTTACTTAATTATATAAACATTAAAAAAAGAATAGATTTTATTACTTTTATAATAATAATAAATAAAAAATTAATTAATTTTTTTTAACGATGCACTCAACAATTTGAAAAAAACTAGTGGTTACAGGGATCGATCTCAGATTGATCATGTGACAGGTGGACGCATTATTATTTTTTTATTTTCAAAAATAAATACATTAGTCATCAGACAACCAATGCCTGAGAAATATATCTAATCATTAACATGAGCATTCAGTTGTGGCTCACCTTCGCTGTTCCAGTTGAGGGTCTTCTCTGCGCGCTCGAGCTGCTGGTCGATCTCTTGTAGCTGGCCCTCAACGAGTGGGTACTCCACCTCGAGCACGGTCTTCCTTACCTTGTTGTACCACTGCACTGTCAGGTCCAGATTGGCCAGGTACTTGCGGAACGTGTCATTTCTCGCGTAGATGGCATTGGCACTTTCAGGAACTTCTTCTTCCTCCCGGATTTTCAGATACTTCACTTCTCGTAGAACGGCAATCAACTGAATTGTAAGAATCATAATATTTTCAAACAGTTGTTCAGAGAAATACTGATAGTAACAACAATATAGGAAACAGGTTATCAGAACACAACAACTGAGAAAACAAATTAAAAACTAATTAATATCAACTTGATAAAAAGCAAGGATAGCATTTAACTGTGTAACCATTATGGTTTTTGTGTTCTAGCAAACCACCATTCCCTAATTTTCTTTTTAATTGTTGAGAAAACATTCCACTTCAATTTAATAAATTTGTTTTCTAATGTAAGCAATGAAATACCAATTACAACAAATGTCTTTCAAATGATTCAGTTCCACGTAAGTAGTGCAGTTACTTGAATACAGCTGGTAAAGTCCTACCTGTGGATCAAAGTTGACAGAGGTCAGGTTTGTCTCTGCATTGCGGGTGATCAGTGGTTGGGACAGATTGAAGGAACAAGCCTCATCCACATCTTGTGTCCATTCTTTGTAGAGCTGCTGATCCCATCTATAAAACAACAAAAAAATTTCACTGTTATACCATCTCACAAACTATTTTTTTTTTAATCTCTGAAATTTAATTGCACTAGAGAAGTTTGAACTCGCTGAAATCTAATAATAATAAAAAAAAAAAAAAAAACTAACAATCATTAAAATCAAATCTAACTATTTTATAAACTTTGTTTCCATGTTGGAAATCATATTTAGAAACACATTCCTTTGGTTTAACAGATATTTAAAACTCATTATTAAAGAATTTTTACTAGCACAGCAAATATCCTGGCAAAGATGCATGTGAAATCTCATTACCATATTTCATTTATTAAAGGTATATTTCACACAAAAATGAATTGTGGCTTAATGTAATTCTCTATCGTGGTTTAATTAAAATGTCTTCAGCTCTATCATATTTGTTATCTCTAAGGAATATATTTTCCATTTATAAACATTCTATGATAGTACACTTCTCTATAAAATCTCCACTAATAGTTAAAACAAATTACTTACTCTCCTAACAGCCTCATCATCTCGTCATGTTTGGTATATACAAGCAGTGCCTCTTCACTTTCCATGCATCTGAATAACAAAACAAATTTCATCTACACATTTTATAAGATCAAAAAATTATCTTTATTGAAATGGCATTGTGTAATGAAGGGTGCCTCAACAGCCTAGTGGTGAACGTGCCTGCTTGATACATGGTCAATCAGAGATCGATCCCTGTCAGGTAGCCACTAGACTTTTTTAAAATTATTAAAATGTTTTTGACGATGATATAACCATTAATAAAAATGTGTTAAGTGCATTGTTAAATAAATAAAAATTATTATTATTATGCTATATAAAATTAAGTACAAAATTTCCACTGGAACGCTTAGAATTTTGTTTACTAGCAACATTCAGATCACCTTGCACCAGTCTTATAATAACATCAGGTTTTTCATACTGTAGGTTCCACACATTTCTCACACAGAGATGAGTATCACCTCCACTGAATGACTGCTAAATGTACTATTTAAAGTTTCAATGTAAATGACAGACAAATAAATTAGTATAATATGGCAGTGCATAATGTATCTAATCTTCATTTTCAAATCCTATTATTTTAAATATTTTGAAGTGATAAATATGCTATAAAAAAACTCAGTTTTTAACCTACAGTAAGCTATTTCCTAAACAGTGATGACATTAACTCTTCCAACCCTTTTTATTTTATTTTATAAACTCTTGTGTACATATACTGTGTATCATGCATGGGATTTCTCTTTTTAACGCAAGTGAAGCGCCCAAATGTTTCTATTGACATCTGTGAAAAAGACTTACGGATGTTCTATTTGTTTAAAGCTCCACATTGGAGTGGTAATTCTGTCACGAAGCTCCTTGGCCCATCTCAGTCCACCAGTCATCCTCGGCATGTTCTTGTGTATCGGAAACCTGTTGGTTTTCTTCTTTATGGCTATTTGTTCATCATATATGACCTTTGCTTCATCAAACAGATTGTTCATCATATCAACCAACTGTGGGTACTTCTGATCAAAATCCTTCTTAATCAGGGGTCGATCCAGTAAGGTTCCCATAATGTGAATGAGCTGAAATGGTTAATTAATTAATTAATTTATTAATTAATTTATTAATTAATTAATGTATTTATTTATTTATTTATTTATTTATTATACACACACACACACATATTGACACAAATGGAGATATAGATATAGTCATAGCTTATATAAAAAAAGGAGAAGCAAAACAAATTATGTATAAGCAATAGTATGAAAATTACCACCAAAAAAAAGCTCTGGTGAATACCAAATTTAAAGTTAGAATAATAGACAATATACATGAATGCTTGTTCTATGAATAGTATGATTATTATTAACCATTAATTGAACATATGCCATTAAGTAGAATTTGTATTTTACAAGTCAAGTTGTGGGATAGATATTGATGTAAATGGAACAGAATGTTACCTTAAATGCAGATTCAAGCCCAGAAGCATCATCGAAACCTTGGCAAATGCATGTAGCCAGTCTTCTGTCGAAGTCACTGATTTGATCGAAGAAGTTTTTGTAGTCGTTGAGAAAATCCTGGCTGCTGGTGTCGAGACAGTCATACGTGCGTTCAGAGAACACCTTGTACACCTCATTGAACTCCTCGAAAATGTGCATCACCTCAGAGCTGAGCACCTTGCCTTTAATACCACCAAACTCAATCTTCTCAAGCTTCATGAACTCCAGTGCAGTTTCCATCAGTTCCTACAAGAAGAAAACTTTGTATATTGTTGCATCATTACAGTAACTAGTACTGGGGGTATATTTTTTAAGCTCTCTTAGTACTCTCTTAAGTGATGACGCTATATCATTATCATAGTGTTAAGATCATTTACACTTGCTACACTTTCTAGGGTTATACTTGCTGAAGGTTAACATTATAAATCTTACCTTGATAATCTCAACCCTCTCTTTGAATTTGTTGAATCTGGCGAAGACGAGCTGCGGTGCAAACTCCCACTCGAGTGGCTTCTCTCCCTCCTTGAAGTACGTCTTCAGCTTGGCCTTGTGCTCCTCGTAGAGCTCCGTGAATGTCTTCAACACACTGTACGCCTTCTGGACCTTCAGCACAGTCTCCTCTACCTCACCCTTGAACAGCTCCAATGGGTCGAGGAATGTGGTGGCCTGCACATACACATTATACATAATTAGCTACAGTCAAACCCACTTAATTCAATGTTGCTGGTCAGTACAATAAAATACAATTAATTGACACAAATATCCTTGTAATAAAAAAATTGGTGGTGTTTGGGGAAATGCAACTATTAAAAATACATAACAGACAGTCTAGTGCACATTATAGCAATTAATATCACCACTTCAACAATTATTATTTTCATTTAAAAACTGCTTCTTGTAAGTTATAATTTTTATCATACGACTCCTTCCTATATAAATTTAGTTTACCTTGTCAAGATAATTGTCTGAACTTAGGAGCTTTGTAGTAGGATATATACAATTCATTAAAAATAATAATAACCCCCCCCCCCACCAATTTTTTAATCCCCACATAATTATACACATACATGTAAGATTAAAGAACAGAATTATGCTCAGCATCAGCCATGAACTGGCAGGGTAAAGACTTGCCTGATCAATGAGCATGTTGCACATCTCTTGCAGCAGGACGATGATCCTGGCCGGGGTGTTATAGAAGCTCGAGTTGGCCCACACCAGACAGATGCAGTGCAGCAGTGGCGCTAGCATCGGAATGCACTCATCAAACTCAGCCTGTTCCAGATCCTCCAGGTGGTGTCGCAGTGGCTTCATGTACATGTTAATGTCCTGCGCCTCAGTTAGGGCTAAAAAGATTCACAATAATTATAGTATTATAGAATAACGATACATGTTGTACCTGATGATGTCACTGTGTAATTTTATATTTAAAGTCATCACTTTACACAATCTTAGTGCGAAAGTACTTCAAAAATATACCCCCAGGGCTTTAAAATTGCCACTGCCAGATGTCCATGGACAGTGGAATATGACAGTGGGAAACTAACAAACAACATCTATCAATAAAACAGCATTGATCCACTGATAATCATATTATCATATATAATTCATATATAATAAAAATTAAAATTAAATAGTATTTGATTCAATATTACTGACATTCTATACAGGTACTTGTATAAATTCACAGATGTTTGAAAAAGGTTTTATAATGAACATAACACAATGGTCAAATAATTAAAATGAAATTGCGTGATAATAAATTGTCTAGCTTTTTTCCTTTTCTTTTTGCAATCAATATAGAAAATCAATAATATACAAAATTACAGTCAAATACTCTGTGGCTTTATTCACAAACAAGTGTAAAGCTTCACGCTAGGTTTAGTACTACATTCCAAACATAAATTTACACACTTTTGTGAATAAGGTCCCTGGCACTTTATACAGTTATCAGAATTTTACCTAGACAATATTTATTATGCCATTAAAAGCATAACAAAAAATAAATATACCAATGACAATTCAACACTGAAACAACAAAAGTGCTCTTACCAGCTACAACATCTCTGAATATATTTTTGAAGGAGGGAAAGTAGCTGCTGTTTGTTCTTTCCAGCAGTTCTGCCATTTTGCGAACTTTGGGGTCTCTCAACTGTAAACACACAGGTTATCAAAATAAGAATATACTTTTTTATTTATTATACCAGACTTTAAAAAATACAACATATTATCTTTTGGTTTCCTTGTTCACCTCAAAAGTGTGTACAGAAAATATTACAAGCCCATTCTTACTATTAAATGTGTGGGTTTTTAAACAAAGACTTTTTTTTAGGAGATTAAAATTGTTCCAAATAGGTTTAATGCTAAACAGGTGAAGTTACAGTCATTTAAAATAATATATA
>JAUTBW010006016.1:0-11883 GCA_032361425.1 Peltospira smaragdina
AAAAACAAAAATTGTGCTTTAGACAGTTGCCATTCTTTAAATGCATTTTGTGGACTCAAGATATAACAAAACTCAGTCAGTAAAAATAATTCATGTTGTTCCTAAACTTCCAAGAAGAGCACCAAATGAGCCCTTACCAGCATCTTTAATATAACATGACACAGCCTTAGTAAGAGCACTGAATTTACTGTGAGTTAAACATATTCTGGCAAACTCTGATGCACTGAGTGTATGAATATACAGTTAGACCTCGTTACGATGACAAAATTTACAATTACACCATCCTTCCTGAGCTATGAATATACCCCACTTGTTTCTCAGTCAAGCCAGTAGACTGATAAAGAAGAAAGCAAACAATTACACACCACATGGATGATGTAAGCTGAGGCAAGACTTTTGACACTGATTCAGTACAGCCAATCAGATCGGGGTACACAGGTTCCTTGGAGTCCAGCTGGGATTCCTGGGTACTTCGGTAGCTGCCTGCCGATTGGATCAGCTCACTGCCTGAACTGGATGATGATTGGCTGGAGTCTGGCTTTCTCTGACCTGAACTATATATGTCAGTCTGCAAATCAGAATCAGAATATGATGATTAGAGAGCTAACCTACAAAGTCTGACTTGCCCATTAACAAGCAGGGAATAGTCTGACTTGCCCATTAACAAGCAGGGAATAGTCTGACTTGCCCATTAACAAGCAGGGAATAGTCTGACTCGCCCATTAACAAGCAGGGAATAATTCAAACAGACAAAAATTATTCGCAGTTGCTGCTAATTATTTTGTGATTTGATTAGCACATCTACAGATTTGATTAGCAGTTTCCATGACTCTGTACGCTTGAGTATGGATATGGTTATGGATAGGACACTAAATCTTTTCAAAATCCAAGGAATTTTGTAATCTACACATTTCAGGATTCATAGTACTGTAATATGGACAAAAACAACTGGAAGTTATTTATAAAACACATACCTACAATGTAAAAGAACTGATATTCATTCTGACATTTACCGAAAACGTATGACATCACTGAACTTTCGCATGTGACATTCGACATTTAATTATTTAAGTCAAACTTTACCAGTTGAAAGGTTGACAGGGGAGACTACAACCATGAATACGTATTTAGTTCACACTAACAGCGATCCATTCTGCAAAATCGATTCGCACGGGAGCTAGAATGATTAGCAAACTGTGATGTGAACTCCAACAAATTATTTGCTACAGCAATATAATTATTTTAATTTTTTGTAGAATTACATTATTAGTGATGTACTTACTAATCCTGTACAGTCTGTCACATTTAATATGAAATGTTTTTTGTCTTTTTTAAAACTACTGTAGACAAGTACTGACTGCCATAACTAAAAAACAAAAATTGTGCTTTAGACAGTTGCCATTCTTTAAATGCATTTTGTGGACTCAAGATATAACAAAACTCAGTAAGTAAAAATAATTCATGTTGTTCCTAAACTTCCAAGAAGAACACCAAATAAGCCTTTACCAGCATCTTTAATATAACATGACACAGCCTTAGTAAGAGCACTGACTTTACTGTGAGTTAAACTTATACTGGCAAACTCTGATGCAGTTAGACCTCGTTACGATGACCAAATTTATATTTACACCATCCAACAAGCGTTCTGTGGAAACAAACACACATAACTTTAACCTTAAGCATTATAACAGAATTCATTACAAAGCGTTCTGTGGAAATGGACATTAATCTTAAGTGTTATGATAGACTTCATTACAATGGCAAACTTGACATAACAACAAACTCATGGAACAAACATGGTCACTGTAAAGAAGTCTGCGTGTACTTGAGAGGTGGTAGTCAATACGTTAAGAAGGAACAGAGTCAAAATAAAAGTTTCAGAGTTGGTAACGAGATCGACCCACCTCAGCAGGTGATCCAGTCACACCGGCTTCTCGTGAACTCCTCCAGTATTTGGAAGTCTTCGGACTCTCTCCAGACACAACTGGTTCAGCAAACGACACTCTCCTCTCCTGAAAAAAAGAAAAAAAAATCTTCTTAGCAGCTTATTTACCAATAAACATTATTTAATTACAATTTGACTAGATTTATAATAAAACACCTATGAATCCAGTATACTTTAAAAAGAAAGTATGATTTATCCTTCTTGTGATAAAAATAACCGATTCCCATCTCTAAATCCAATTTTACCATTTTTAAATCTATATGTATATTTCTAATAAGACAGAGCTGGACCATCAAACTTCTGAGCACTTTTTGAGCACATCATTTTGAACGGTGGTGGAATCACTGCAATACCATATTTGGCAAATAACATTTCAAAAATAACTTAAGTGTTATATTAAACACAACTCTGGTACTGTGAGCACAACTGTTTTTACTGTTTAATAGCTGTTGATTTTGATTTTTATTAAAAATAATAATCGTCATAGATACCTGCCTAAAATTCATCAGCTAATTTAATGTCATTAAATATAGACACAGTAGAACTCCCTCATTGTGAAATGCTTAACAGGAATTACTAATCTTTCTCTCTCTCTTCCACCCCCCACCCCCCCCATTTCTAACCAGCCTGTCATGGACAGAAAGTCTGGCTTATGCTACAAAAGTCTGCTTGGAATGTGCACATTTGACTAAACTACAAAATGTTAATTTAAGCATAATTTGATAACTGTGGTTGATTTCCAGTCCTACCACAGCTATTTACTGGAAGATCAATGCTTACTTTTTCCGGTGGTGACGGTGAATCAACAGGCAACGACTGGTGAAAGAATCGCCGCTTCAGAATCCCGGCACTCGGAGATGCAGACGGCGAGTAGATCTTGTTCACTCTGATTGGGTGGAACGACAGGTCATGTGACTTTTTATAGGGTGACAGAGACGTTTGATTGGACGACTGGTGTTTGAGAATGCTGCGTCTGACGATGCTCATTCCTCGATCTGAGTACTTAGATCTCGACCGGGCAAGTGTGTGCAGTTTGGAGTCCGAGGAAATGACTCTGTGAGGGAAGATGGACTTTTTCTTGAACTTGTACTTCTTGGGGGTTTCATCCAGTGGAGGCAGGAAAGAGGTGACATCTTCTGTTATTGTTGGGTTGGCTTTATCACAGTCACTGTTGGTTATAACTGGATTAGCTTCCATTTTTGAAGGATCTGTAACAGTTTTGGTTATTTCAGAAGAAGAAGTAGATGGAGGATTGTTTCTATTTTCATTATCTGTATTTTTAATAGCAGCTGCAGTGTTGCTTTCCATGGGTACGGACTTATCTTTTGGTTCATGATCAGAATTATTTTCATCTTTTGGGTCAATGGAAATATCATCAGTTAATGAAGAAATAATGTTAGTTACGATTTCACTTATGGATCCATTATTCAGTGTATCTGAAGAAACATCAGGATCAAGTTCATCTTTAGGTTTTGGTGACACCATGTCATCATTACCACCACCACCATCATCATCATCATCAACGGTAAGGTCAATAGTGTGCAAGTTATTTGACACACTTGAAGATTTAACAGCTTCTATGTCTAGTACAAACTTAGTTTTTGATTCTGAAGTAACAGCCAAACTAAACAAAGGTTCGGCTGTCCAAGTTTCCTTTGACTGTTCTGAACTAACAATTAACTCTACAGGTTCATTTTTCGGTTCTGGTGGAATTACTGCATTATCAGACTTCACATCAGGAACTGCACTGTCCACTGCTTTAATAGCCGTTTCTTCATCTGAGGCAGTGAGAGATTTAGAGACATGGTCAGGAATGGGATCACATTCTTGATCTACAAAAACTGCATGATCATGATCTTGTTCTACAGAAACAGCAATATCACATTCGTGTTCCACAGAAACTGCAAGTTCATGTTTTTCTGAAACTTCAAGACAATCTTTCTTGGAAACCGGAGAATCATGTTCATGTTCCACAGAAAATGCAATATCACATTCATGTTCCACAAAATCTGCAATATTGTTATCCACAGAAACTGCAAGATCACTGCCCTTTTCCATTTTGAGATCTTCACTTTGCTGATCTTTTTCAGTAAGATCTTTTTCTTTAACAACCGTTGTTTTAGTATTCCTAGTGATTATTTTTCTTTTCAGCATTTTGTCTCTAGGAGACCGACTGCCGGCTCTAACTCTACGTCTAGCTCTCAACACCAGCCGTGATGACCTCAATCGCAGACCTAGTGGAGATGACGTCAACTTCATATTTCTCTTTCTGAAACGTGCTACTGATTTAGGGTTAGGGGATTTCTGCAATTCTTTCTGATGTTCTTTGCCATTTTCTGCTGTTGGAGGAATGACATTTGGCTCTGAAGATTCAGATGGAATATGACTATCAAACTTCTGTTTTGGTTTAGAATCTGGTGGTGCCACTGCAGCTTCATCTTTTTTTGTATTTGATTTTGACTCTTCTGCTACTACACCGTTCTGGTTTGACATAGATAATGCAGAATCTTTTTCCATCTTCTCAATGTCATGATTTGAAACTGAACTCTCACTGGCATCATCTGTATTTTGTTTCATGCTCAGTGATTTCCTGGGTTTCTTTCTCGGCAATTCAGACTGAGACAGCAAACCT
This sequence comes from Peltospira smaragdina, assembly GCA_032361425.1. Classification (NCBI taxonomy): domain Eukaryota; kingdom Metazoa; phylum Mollusca; class Gastropoda; order Neomphalida; family Peltospiridae; genus Peltospira; species Peltospira smaragdina. Next base: position 4,578 of record JAUTBW010006016.1, read on the forward strand.
TCAAAATCCAGTCCTTCTGAGATGGCTGTACCTTTCCCTCCACTCTCTCTACACGACCTTCGCTTGGCTTCCTCCATCTTGTGTTTGGTTGTGGATCTCCGAATGGGAGTCACAGACGGAGGCCTACTCTCTGGCGTTTCTTCCCCAGTGATCATCTTCAGATTCTTTTTCCCTTTATCTGGAGTCTCCGTCTCAGCAGTAGCATACAGTGTTTCAGCTGCAAGGACTGGTAATTCAGTATCAGCATCAATTTTTGATAAACTTACATCATCAAAGTCCACACTCTGGTTGCACAGTAGTAAATTATTTTCTGACTTTTGACTCACAGCATCTTTATTTTCACTTGGTGCATCAAACTTCAAACTACTTCTGGCTGATCTTCGTGAACTACTTTTCTTACCAGTGTTTTGACTATCTGTGTCAGTTTTTTCACAATCTCCTGCCAAATCTTTCTTTTCCTCATCATTCATTTCTTTAATACAGCATGACCCACCGTGACGACATTTAGACTTGCGTCTACTTCTAAGAGTCCTTCGGAGTTTGCTTGGAGAAACTTTCTTCGGTAAGTTCTGCTTTCTTTTCCTTTCATTCCCTCCTTCTTTGAGCTCCATATTGGTATCCAGCACTTTGTCTTTAGCTTCTTGGCTGTTCATATTTTCATCAAGTAAGGTTCCTAATGATGTAGGATCATAAGTATTGGTTTCAGAGCATTCATCTTGCGAGGATTTCTTACCAGAAGACACTGAACTGGAAAGAAATTCTTGAGAACTTGCTTGGGATGACATGCTGGATGAACTCTTCAACAAAGAATCGTTTAATGTGGAAACCAACTGTGGATCATAGCTATCCCCAGATATTTCTTTTCTTGAATCTTGAGTCTTTGTTCCTTCAGTCTCCTGAGAAAACATCTCTTCTGTGCAAGGCTGGACCTCCACGTTACCAGCAGACTGTGGATCTGGTTTCTGCAGCGTTCCAATCATTGAACTCAATGGCCCATCCAGACTGGAAGATTCACTAGTTTCTTTAAGCTCCTCTCGCTGTTCCATACTTAAAATTCCAGAAAATCCTCGAACAGAATTTGTTGACAGCTGTGAATCAGATCTTACAGCTTGTTGAGCAAAGGTAATGGATTTGTTTATATCTGAAGCAATGTTGTTAGAATCAGGTTTATTGACTGAAGTGGAAAAGCCTTGAGACAACTGAACATCGGCAATTTCTTTATCAGATTCATCAAGTCCTTGCAGTGACTTGACTTTCTTAGATCCAGTGCTGTGACAGACTTCCTCCACTTTTTCAGGACTCAGTTTTGGGATACATACTAATGGAGATTTTAGTGTTATAGTTTTATTAACGTCATTTGAACCATTCAGAGAGCTCCCAGACTCATTAAGCTGTGACACATTATCTCCACTGTCTCCTCCAAACAGATTTCTACTAGCCAAGCTCAGGCCGAGAGGGTCAGAAATAGGGGAGTGCGTTTCTTTAACAGGGGTCTCCTCCACCAAACCATGTGGATTGTCCACAGCTTTCTCAGAAGCATCTTTAAACTTTGTTGGTGACTGTGTATCCTCAACAAGTGCGTGCGACACATCGGATTCTTGTTGTCCATGACAGCTGTCATCCAAAGACTGGAAAGAGCTGGACAGCCAATGTGAACTGCCGCCATCTTCGTGTGATGGCTTTTTGAAATCTTCCTTCAAAGAGGCAGTAGATTTTACCAGCCATGCATCCAAACAGAAATGTCCAGCAGGCAGACTTCTGAGTCGACTTCTAGTCTTTCTGACAGGAGACTTCACAGCACCTGATGCTTCCTGACTTAATGATTTTCTACCTGATGATTCGACTCTCTTTTGAGGAGAAATATGACACATCTCGTCCTGGCTGAAAGAAATCCTCACTGGAGACAGCTGCTTATGTACAATTTTCTTTGTAATTATTTTCTTCTCTGGTGTGTGTTTTCCTGCCTCTGGATCATGAACTAATGACCTTAGATTCCTCTTTTCTTCCTGTACTTTATTTTTTCCAGAATTCTTATTCTTATGTTGCAGACTCTGATTAGCATCTGTTGACATTTCACCACTAGACGGCATAGTTTTGGATGCAGGGCTTTCATCAGATGAAGATGAACTTTTACTGCTCAACACATGAAATATGCTACAGTCAATCGCCTGTAGCAGATTCTGTTTGACTGAATCACTGGCTGGAACGTTGTCAGAAGAATCAGACAGCTTTTTTCTGGATCTGTTACTTTCTAAAGACACATTTTTTTCATCCGACAGCTCATCTTTAGATGTATCAGATAATACTTTTGTAATTTCACAAGTCTGATTTCTCGTTTTGATAATTCCCGAAGGCGTGCTTTTGCTATCAACTACTAAATCAGTTTTATTTTCTTCATCTTTAGACGTAAATGATTCAGATAATTCTTTTGTCATTTCACGAGTCTGATTTCTTGTTTTGATACTTCCCGAAGACGTGTTTTTGCTATCAACTACTAAATCAGTTTTATTTTCTTCATCTTTAGACGCAAATGATTCAGATAATTCTTTTACCATATCCCGGGTCTTATTTCTTGTTTTTATACTTCCTGATGAAGACAATGTGGTGTCATCAACTAATACATCAGATTCATTTTCTTCAGCTGACTTTTTAACTACACCAGATTTCCTTCTAGCTTTGCTACTTTCTTTGTCAATTACATTACTTTCTTCACTGATTTCTTTCCTACTCCCTTTGTCAATTTTGTTAGAAGATCTCTCTCTAGATTTCTTACCCTCCACTGACAAGTCTTTGCCACTATCCATTTCCTCTGTTTCTTGAATCACAACTGACTTCTTTTTGGACATTTTGCTTGTTTTCTTTTCTTTACCATCACCCTTCTCAATAATTTGACTATGGTCATCAACACTTTTATCTAAAGATTCTGCTCTAGTTACTTTTACATCATTAGAGCCATCTTCTGTACCAAATGTTACAGACTTTCGTGATCTTCCCCTTCTCTTCTGTCCTCGAGTTTCTTGAGGATCTGTCGTAGAATTTTTATCTCCAGGCAAATCCAAGATATTGGTGAAGTCAGAAGGAAGAAGTTTTGGATCTTCAGATTTCTTTTCGTTGTCCTCAGATTGAGATTGTGTGGAGCTGATGGAAATAACAGAGTTTGTCAGGAGGGTTTGCGACTGTGAACTGAAAAATAATTAAAAAGAATATGAAATTTAATACAATTTTGTCAATAGTTAGAGAGGGCAGAAAATTTATAAATATTTTCACAGATCAAGGGAATTAGTAACCTAGGAAAGTTAATAATAATAATAATAATAATAATAATAATAATAATAATAATAATAATAATAATAATAATAATAATAATAATAATATTTATCATCATTATAATTTATACAATAAGATTATGAATTAATTAGTACTACTAGTAGTAGTAGTAGTAACAATAATTACAAAAACAATAGACTATAAAAAAAAAACATAATAAAATAAAATTAAAATAATTAAATGCTGTATTTGTATCTATAATCCCCAGTCATTCCTCTACCAATGTCATATATAACAATAAATAGAACGTAAACTTACAGGAGTGACAAATAGAAATATTCATAAAACAAGATAACAAAAAGCAATACTACAACAACAATAACAATAAGAAAAGAAGAAGAAAAAAATAGAAGAATATATTTTTAATAAATAAAAAGGAACTGTATTTTTATCTATAATCCCCAGCCATTCCTTTATATACAGCCAACAAACAGATCCAAATGAATTCCTGGCTAACTACTTCACACGTCGTCATTATTAATCAGTAACACTCACTCTTGCTGTGTGTCTGACCCAGTGAATTGTGACATGAGCGACACGTCCACAGACGCATCAAGACTCGAGTACATCACTGGCAGAGTTCTGAAAAATATTAAAATCCGACAATACAGTATATTCTATGAATTATTAAATAGAAATGGATAATTTTGAAGCCATTTAACTGCTGAATGGCAGAACCATATGCAGAACTATTCAGGAATTCCAAAGGTCAGCGTTAAGAATGTAATAAAATGTTACATTTCCATGCTTTCTTTTGATTTCATTTACTTTTACAAGAGAGGTGGATCGTGGAATCGATCCCACCTGGTGGTCCCATTGGTCTGTCTAAATATAAGCAATGATATAAGCACTGTATTTAAGTGATCCTGGTCAGCGTCAGTCTTATCCAATACAGTTAATAAATGTGTTGAGTGTTGTTAATTACTTCTTTTTTTTAAGCTCTAGCACTTGCCAAATTCATCATGTGTAAATTGTTTAATGCAAGTAATTTTACTTTGATTAGTCAAAGTAATTCCATGTAATAAGTGCATTTTATCCTATAATTTCCCCATGATATCCATGCCATAAACCCATTTGATATTTTAATATAGCAAACCATGTGATAATAGTATGCAAATTAGTAAACTGATAATTGGTTGTACAGTACATGAAATGTACAGCTTAAAGTAACATGTTACAAAGAATCAGTTAAAATTACGTCAGATTATGTTTACGCAAGTTGAAAGGACTGAAATATGGACGTTACTTTTTATTTGGTATACCATTTTTTAAATTCAAAATGTTGTATTAGAAGTGTTATAGGAAAAATAGAATTCGCTACTTGTGTTTTTTAATATGGAAAATATCAACCTCGTGTCATTAATTGGTATTTGTCTCAGCAAAGCCTCGACAAATACCGATTAACTAAGACTCGGTTAACATTTTCCATATTAAAAAACACTTGAGATGAATCCTCTATTTATTAGAAGTAAATAACTTCTTGCAATATTTTCAAATGTCAAAGACATCTCAATTTTTTTACTGGTAAATATCTCTCACTAGTAAAAACTCCATATCCAATACAACAACTGTAACCTGATATTTTACCCCAAAATTTCAAATATTTGAGTCCAATATTTGCAAATATCTTTACAAATCAGTATCCTCTTACCATTTATGATTAACTGTTCCTTAATTTACTGTTAACACAAATAATATTACTGAAAAATCCTTCATACTTTGCATTACTGGCTAACACTTTCCCCTGTAAACACATGCATTTTAATGTTGTAATTGAATGGAAATAAATGCTCAAATGATATATTTATGTTATAAAAATTTAATATAGTTACTTTTTCTCTTTGAGAACCTCTTTCTGGTGTTCAGTTAAAACCCTCTTCCTCTTTGGTGTTGTGGATATGACAACAAAGTCCTAAAAATATATAAATATAACATCCTAAATACATCTAGATACATTTATATATTTTAAATGGATTAAAAACAGAGTTTACACTTCAGAAAAATAATCCTATCCAATATGTCTATACTGTAGTGTCATACTGTCAGTTACATCTATTCATTAAAGATTAAGTAATTAACTATAATTTACAACACAATATAATAAAGACATTGCTAATGGAAAGTCAGTCTTATCCATTTTTCTCTTCTAAAAATACTAATAAAAAGCTAAACTTTTAATTACTAAATGCTGTGTTATGGTGAATAAAGAAGTAATTTACAATTAATTTACTTTTTCTAGAACTGCAACTTAAAACAAACTGTCAATAATATAAAAAAAATTGTACACAAACATAACTCACTCCGTCTCTAAAATCGACTACTTTCAGTTTCTTTTTCGCAATACTCATGGCTTTAGGAGACGGCACCCTAGCTTTTGCTGGCGATTTCTTGATATTGGGAGACACTGCTTTGTTCAGGAAACTTCCAACTATCTTTCTAGGGGAGGGCAGACCAGGTATGTGAGGTTCTGGGGCCTGGGAATCACCCTGAAAAACCAGATAATACAATTATATTGACAGAATAACTTGCAACTAAACATGATGTTCATATCAACATATAAATAATCGACTAAAAGAAAATATATACATAATAATATAGAACAATTTTACAATCAAATCTTGCGATTAAAAAAAAAAGACATGGTTCATACACTTCATCAGCAATCAAATTCCATGACTTTCCATGACTGTTTCATGACATTTTCCATGACCTTTTGAAGGAAATTTGTTTCTATATTGGTCTATGGGATCAGGCTTATGGTGATTACACAAAATAGTAGATTGCATATTATGTAATTAATTCTAAATTGCAAGTTGATGTAACCAAACAAAGCAAAATATATCTGTAGATTTTCAATTTCCATGACTTTCCATGACCAATATTAAAATTCCATGGGCCTGGAAAATGACATTTAAAAATTCCATGACTTTCCAGGTTTTCCATGACCAGTATGAACCCTGCAAAGGATTTCAAACTTCATGGGAAACAAATATATTGTTGAAAACTTTTTAATTACAAAAATCCCTAGTAGCAAGTATAGATCTCGAATCAACTGCAAGTTAGATGAGTTAATGGTAACCGACACAGGGCTCGAAATTGTCAGCTGCCAGATTGCCAAATGCTAACAAAATCTTATCTAGGTGACATTAGTATTGATAGACTCATTATGCTACTATCACTATCTACGTCACACTCATTACGCTACTATCGCTATCTAGGTCACACTCATTACGCTACTATTGCTATCTAGGTCACACTCATTACGCTACTATCGCTATCTAGGTTACATACAAACTCTCTATGTTATAACATGTTCTTTCACTGGTGGGGGGTGGAGGACCTGTCTTGTTTTTAAAAAATGGCGAAATCTAAATTAAGTGTTTGTCAATATCCCTCGATGACAAAGACTAACAAGTGTAATTCAGGTACTGTAGTAATTGTGTGTTGTATTAGTAACCAGTGTTAAAACATGGCAAAATCAACAATGTAATTTTCATAAAATGAAAATTCCTGAACATGGTTGAGTATGCCAGCAGATGTGAAAATTCCTGAATTCCGGATGTGAATATTTTTACCATCTATTTTAGTTTTCAGACACTTACAAACAAATTTTATTTTGGGTTTGGGCTACCTAAAGCAACTTTGGGCAACTAAAAAAACCCAGGTATAGTGGCCCAGCTATACCTATTTGGCCACCACATTCTGGATGAATTTGAAGGTTTCGAGTTGCCATGGTGATGACCTACCTGCGGTATGGACAATGATGTCGACTGGTAACTCCGCTACAGAGCCATCGTCCTGCATCGTCACGACGATAGAGTCCACTGACTCGGACGAAAGGTTTTCATTCTGGTTCTCGGCAACTATCGTTATTACTTTCTGTAAGAGAAAGAAACAGTGTGAATAACTGAGAGAGAGAGAGAGAGAGAGAGAGAGAGAGAGAGAGAGAGAGAGAGAGAGAGAGAGAGAGAGAGAGAGA
>JAUTBW010006127.1:0-11883 GCA_032361425.1 Peltospira smaragdina
AGAGAGAGAGAGAGAGAGAGAGAGAGAGAGAGAGAGAGAGAGAGAGAGAGAGAGAGAGAGAGAGAGAGAGATCACTATCATTCTTACTTCTGTAACATTTGATCGTTACAAATTGAAAACTTTTATCAAGTCACAACATAGATTAGGGTCATTCTTCAATACCAGTCGTTCACTATCATTCTTACTTCTGTAACATTTGATAGTTATAAATTGAAAACTTTTATCAAGTCACAACATAGAATAGGGTCATTCTCCAATACCAGTGGTTCTTAAAATATTTTATATATATATAATAAAAATAATAAAAAGAAAAAGAAAATAAAATAAAAAGAAAAGAAAGAAAAAAAGAGCTTTATATGAAGATTATTACACAAAACGAAGTTGCATATTACATTTGTTATGTTGAAATTCAAATGAAAGACATTTATATCAACAGAAATTTTCTGCTAGATTTTCACAGGTAGCATTTAAATACATATCAAATATACAACACGTACTACATGCGTGAATCCATGTGTGTATACATAAGTTTCCTAACTGCATATAAAGCTGTCATAGCAAATATTTAACATTTTGCATTCTTAATATATAATGAATCTGTACAAACACAATATTTCCATAACATAAAGGTCAAACATTTTATAGTCCACATTAACAACAGAACTATTTTACTTTTTTTTTTTTTTTTTTTACAGTATTCTTGATTTGTATATAAGACATTAAGTTTTATAACAACACACCATTCAATATTAAATCTTATCCCGCCTCAGAAACAATACCTCCTTTTTTGGATGACTCCTCTGGATGTGTGGCACGACTTCATATTCTCGAAGTGGTCTGAATTCACTACAGTAAGGACAATAAAATTCTGCTTGCTGTAGGAGCTGTTGGCGTACTGTACTGGTAACATATCCGGAAGCTGGGAATATAGGAACTTGAGACACTGTTAGAGAATGACTAGGCAATATTTGAGAGTTAGGTTGGTTATCGTTGACACTAACACTTGCTGATACCTGTCCACTAGATGGTTGGTGTGATTCTGAACTGATACTTTTTGGTACTCTAAGTGTTTGCTGCTGTTGTATTTGAACTGGTTGCTGACTAACAGACATCCTTTGGTAATTTAATGGATCTTGAACTACTTTTGCTCCTATTACAGGCTGACGTAGTGTAATAAGTGTTGGTTGACCAGTTGCTATGAAATTTTGTATACCTAAACCAAATCGAATTGGGACCTGCTGAAATGGAACTGGTGCCAAATGAGTTAAAGGATAGGCCTGGTGAATGGTTTGTAATGATTGAACTGGTTGGGCAGTTGATAACATAGTAGCAGCTGAAACCTGGGTTTGTGGAGACAATGCATGATGGGGAGCACTTCTTGTTGGCAGTACTTGTGGAGAATCAGTTTTTCGTTTAGGTTTTAGATTAAATATTTGAAAAGATTCAGGTCTTAGTTCTTCTTCATTGCATACAGGACGCTGTGATGCCACAGATGTTACAACTGTGCTCGGTTTTGAAACAGTGTGACTTGTAGTTTGAGCTACAGATACACTAGACAAGTCTAAAGGGCAATTACTGAACAACAAAGATTTATTCCTCTGTATCCCACTTACTGATGGTGAAACAGATTTGCTGTGTCTATCTGTTATGCTGGATAATGACTGAGGTGCAGAAGTTTGTGGAGTGGGTACAGGTGTATTTCTAAGGGGTACAGAGGGCACTTTTAAAACTGCACGTGAAACTGATGTTGGACTTCTGGATCTACTATGCTCACCACTTGACGACTTTTCACATGCTTTGTTCTGTGCATGCAACCTGTGCAACCTATCTGCAATTGAATAGATCGATGACTTTCGCTTAGGTAAAGACTGATTGATTAGTGAAGTTTTATTTAGTGGAACATGGACATTTTTAATGTTTGAAGGTGATGGCGTGCCAAGTGTACCATCTGATGTAGATTCCTTTTTAGATAGAGAATTAACAGTAGTAGTTTCTATACCTTGGTTGCAATTAGACACAAATGAATTACTGGATACAGTTCCTTTAATTGTACCGACAGATGATGAAAATACTGAAGTGCTTGGTACACTTGAAACAACTCCAACATAATCATTGCATCTGCCTTCATTATCATCATCATCATCATCATCACCGATGACCTGTTCATCAATATTCTCACAATCCATCATCAATGCCTGTGTTGGATCAGTTTGCTTTCTTGGATTAATACGGTGCCTATCACCATATCTATTTCCATGGTTAGGCATGCGACTATGAGACATACATGTGCTGATATCAATTTCTTGCTGAGCAGCCGGTTTACTTTCATTTATTTTATTTTCGTAATTAGTAGACTCTGCTGTAACTCCTTTTTGAACCTTGGATTCACTATCAAAAGAAGCTGGTTTGAGTTTAGACTTTTGATTAGCATTCTTTGATCCTTGCACTCGCTCACTGTATGATCCACTTTTAGAAATTGAAGGCACTCTAAGAAATAGATTGTCTTCAATTGCTAATGGTAATGATTCATCAGTTACTGTATGATTATGAACAACAGCGATATGTTCAAACACAACATCATCGGTTTTATCCTTGAATATTTTACAGTGTGGACAAACATAAACAAATACTTCAGTATGTTCTCTTTCAAGATGAGAAAAAGTGTAATCAAGGGATGGCATATGTGCTTGGCATCTCAAACACATGTAGATATCCTTTTCAATGACAAATGTGTTTCCAACCTTACTGCATTCAGCACCTGATGGAATTGCTATGACCTGAACAAATTCCTTAGCTGCATCAGACAGAGAAACTTCATTTTTAGCACAATTTGTTGGATGGATCAGTTTTACATGTTCATGAACATTTAGTTCAGAAGAAAACTGTGGACGCTTGCCTCTGCCACCTTTACAGTAAGGACAGGTGAAGAGTTCAATATCCGTATGGTGATTTTTTAGATGTTCAACCATTGCAGATAGATATGGTGAGTGAATATTACATTTCTGACACTTGTAAGTGCAAGTCAGTCTTTCATTTCTTTGTACGATTGCATCAACATCAATCTCTGGCAAATTTGAAGACCGACTTGGTGCTAAATTGTTTGTCCGTGACTTGTGCCTTCTACTATGCTCTCGACGATCTTTACCCAGTTCTGTTGTTTTAATGGTATGTGTACTTTCCTTTGTATGTTCTGTAATGCCAAACGGAGATTGTGAAAAATCTTCGTCTATGATGTCTGGCTTACCACGGAGACTGACAACTTCAATGATCTTTAATTCTGAAATACCCGACTCATCCTCATCATTCTGTGGCTCCTGATGTATTGGATCTTTTGAATTATCACTACTTTTCAAACTAAAATAAAAACAATGAAATATTAGTAAATAACTTAATCGTTATATGAAGTAGTAACAATAATATGTTTAATTTATCCATACACTCAAAATTTTGTTTAGTAATAGTTAAATCAGCATCAGGAAGAGTTTTTTAAAATACCTAGTGGCTACCTGACAGGGATATATCTTAGACAGACCATGTCAGGAGCACTTTCACCACTACGCTATTGAGATGCTATTGAGATGCCCACCGTATAAAGTTACACCAATGTAAATGACTTTAAAAAAAAACATGCTGGAAAACTACTGGTAGTGGTATAGTAAACTGAATTGTGATAAAAAGATTTAACATACAATTATGATTTCTTAAAATTTACATCATCATAAAGGGACACATAACTTTTGATAAATTAACTAATACACATGAATATAAACAGTGTCATTAGATGCAACAGGAAGTGGGTGGGAGAGCAGGATTATATTTTATGTACTCACACACACGCACACACACACACACACACACACACACACACACACACACACACACACACACACACACACACATAAACAAACAACACAAAAAACTAAACACATCAACAACCTCAACTGATCAGATAAATAGAAATCAAAATCACCTAATAACTATTTTATGATTCTACCTGCTTTAGGCAAATCAAATACAATATCAGCTTTACTGTTTTACTTAAATACGGAAAATGGTAATTCAGTTAAATTAACAAAACAGGGTTTGACATTAAGGCATGGCTGAAAGACATTGTCTACAAAATAGCAGGTTCGATCTAGTCATAACTGTTTCTTACTAGCCCGACTGGTCGTGTTGATAATTTATAAACAGTAAATTAATTTGCCATTCAGTAATCCTACAGTATTTCCTATCCTCGTCCACCATATGATTGATGAAGTATTAAACAAAAGACAGGGAAATCCCCGATTTTTTATCTAGACATAGGCCTAAAGCAGTACGCAGTGCTAAATATCAACATGCAAGACGGTGTTCAATGCAGCTCAGTTGATTCCATGCTGTCATATTGATGGCACTGGAATCAACCAAGCTGTGCCAAATATAGTACGCAGAGCTACTATCAACAAAAACAGGATCATCACTGTTTATGCTCAATACTTTGGTACATTTTTTGTTTGTTTCTATTTTATTTATTTTTAATAAATGGAATACGGTTAAGTCAATAAAATGTAAAACACACAATGCGATAGCCCACCAGTCATGATTGCTGAATTTGTTGGTCAGGTTGCCAAATTTCCACTTTTCCTTTTGCCATGACCAAGCCTCAAGAATTTAAATGTTGTAACTTGGTGTTATTAATTAGCATAACTACTAAATAATTATATAATAAATGTAACAGAAACATTTGGTTCTGCAATGTACATTCAGATTTTTCATATACCATATGATATAGGTCTGTATGACAATTGAACAGACAGGGAGTGTTGAGAGGGGCATAGTTTCCCATGGACACAGTTTCACTTATTCAGTGATGAATAAAGTATCCAACAAAAACGTTACAGTTATCATAGGATATTTGTGTTTCATTCAAATATAGATGTACTGGTTAATTATTATTATGTATATTCTTAAAATCATATGCAAAATGAAGTTGTTGTTTTTTTTGTTTTTTTTCTCTTTAGGTATATGTCATTCAACAGGTCGGCTAGGTAATTTTAGATCAGGTGTAACAAATTCTAAGACCTACTAGTCCACTGGTCTAGTGATTAAAAATGTTAACAGTGAACCCTGCAAAGCAACAAATACAGTAACATAGCATTTGGAAACTTAAATATTTGATCACATATTCAGCCATAATGTTTCAAATGTTATCAAGATTACAAAATGACTGCTTATTTTTAAAACAAATGTTGCAAATTTTGTTAAGCTGATATGTTTTATTTTTAAAATTGTGAACAATAGTTTCTGTCTCGAGAAAATCTTGTAGTAAAAAAATTACCCAAAAACCTACTACTATTTTGTACTATTTGGCTAAATTAACTGAAACTGAATTTAACTAAAAAAAAGTATTGACATAACTTGCCAAATTATGATTTTGAAAATTTACCATAGATTGAGATTGTAACAGAGACATGAAGTTTTAAATGCACTAGAATTAACCTTTATTAACCTTGATGCACCAACAATACAATTAGTTTTATTTTACCATGAATATGTTTTTATTAATGGAAATATTAGCTTTGCACATTCTAATTAGAAAATCCTTCATAGTTAACTGACAGGGATGGATCAATATGTTCAACTGCTTGTCAAACGGGTGTGTTCACCATTCAGCTATCAATTCTCCTCCCCACCCCATCAAGTAGCAAATTGTGATAAACATATAGAACATGATTATTAATTGATGTTGATCAGTAAATTAATTTAAAGCAAACAACATATCAGGTAATAAATTATCTAAAATACTTTTTTTTTTTTTTTTAATTCACTTTTAATTTTAGTCCAAAAGATAATACCTTACCTTTCTACACCATCTGCCTCAAACCCAGCCACAAGACCATCATGATCAAATCCATGCTGCTTTTCCTCTTCATATGTCTTTGGTACAGTGTCTGTCAAATTCTCAGAATCTCTAGTAGTACTGTCAGCTTCAGCACTTGTCTTGCTCATCCATCCCTCTTGAATATATAAGAATTCTCTAGCACGTTGGTAATGCTGCTCTCGCACTATCTCATCAGGCTGGTTCTCATCCACACTGGCAGCTTGGAACAGATGAGTCATTCGTTCAAAAATATTTCCTCTGTCATCATTCTTCATTTTCTGTACCTCTCTTAACTGTTCCATGTCATAATATGATGGCAGCTGTCTGTAAGAACAAGGTCTAGAAGGATGGGTTAATGAACAATGCTGAACCACTTGCTGCTCTGAATTGTAAAAACTATCACTGCAGAGTGTGCAGATATACATCTTATCAGATTCATGAATGTCGTGAACATGTTGTGTGATATCACCTTTAACGTTTGTGGAGTATTTACAATGTGTGCAGATGAAACGCTTAGATGGAGCAGAATAACCTGGTCCTGATACTGCTACATTTCCTTTCACTACAACATTGATCACAACTGGAGCAGATGTCCCACCAGCAGCTAACTGTCCAGTTGCTGTCTGGCGTGTGTCCATTTCTGGAGGTGACACATTTTCTGCAATGAAGTAATGATCTCCTTCTATTACTTCTCTGTTCTTCAGTATGTTAGGTTCTTGGTCAATATGCTCATTCTTAGCATGAGCAGAAGCACTTGCCATAGATGCAAAATCACATTCACAATAGCCACACTTGAATGATATGCCTGGAATATGTCTGTATACATGCAACTCCATTGTCTGTTTAATAGGCGTTGTGAAACAGCATGCCTTGCAGCAGTACTTTGTGGATGAAATGGTGCTATTATCTATAGTTTTTCCATCCATCCTAGCATCAGTTTTTTGTGTAAAACTTAACAGTGAATTCTCTTTTAAATTGGTTTGTGTAACCTTTTGGGAGATAGTTTGTGGTGGCTGTTGAGGCACATGTGATTGTAATGATTGCTGAGGAACTGTTTGAGAAGAATCTGTTGTCACTGTTGATGATTTTGTTGAACTAGATGCTTTTTTCAAAAACTCTACAAAGCTTCCCACAAATCCTTCCTCATTTAATGCAGCAATATGCCCTTCATTTTGATCATGCACATAAGGCAATAACTGGTTTATGACTGATGTTGAAATGGCTTGTTTAGGTTTCAGTTTTGGAGGTCGGCCTCGTTTTCCAACAATTTTAGGATGTCTTGAGATGTTTTTAATTTTCAGCTTAATACTCTTTGATTTTTGGTCAGCAAATTGACTTACGAGAGTCTGTGTTGATGTGTTTTCAGCAACAGGTTTGCCCAACTTTAACTGCTTAACAAAATCCACTAATTTAACACAACATGGTCTACATTGTGCCAGTAACTTACTGACTTTTGATGGATACACAGTGGACTGGATATGAGCTTTAGTGTCTGTAGGTCCTCTGGCTTGATGTAACATCTTCTGTTTGTTCATCTGTTTCTCGAGTTTCCGGGCCAACCTATATGCTTCATGTTGTTGATATTCTTCTTCGATCTTCCGCTGCTTCATAGCTATTATTTGAATGGGAGATCGTGTAATTTTGGGTCTTAAAGCAAACTCTCTAACAGGCTTTGCTATGCCAGGTTTAATTTTTATTGTAAGTGGTGGCACTCTTCTGTTATCAGTGTCTAAGACACCATCACTAACTGAATTTAGCTCTTCAGATACACGTGCTGATTTCTTGAATATATCACTTTCTTCATCTGTCACGCTGCAGATGGAATCAGGTTTTGCTAGTATTTTTTGTGCCATTAAAGAAATAGATTCATTACTTTCATTTCCTGTGCTCTGTGAATGGCCACTTACTTTATAGTTGCCTTTATTCCGTGTCAATTTAACCTTCAAACCTGTGACATCTATAGAGGCATTTGTTTTTTCCATTTTAGTTTTTTCTGCATCAACCTCAACAGATACACTAATGTTGTCAGTTCTACCAACAGTTTCACATTCAACGAATGATGTTTTATTGGAGAAGGTGTCCGTTTTTTCTTCTTGGTGATCTTGTTTTAATTCATCTTCCACATTTTCACTGCAAACAATGTCTGAAGACAATGTTGACTGTTGACTGGAAGTATTTGTAGTTTGTCCTGCTGAAAATAATGTTTTATTAATCACATCAGAATGAACCTGTGACTGTGATTTATGAAATATTGGTTCTGATCCACACACATTACTTTCATTTTTATGGTTTAACTTATTAGTATTTGTGATTAAATCAACTTCATTCAATGGTTTAATGCTTGTGTTATGTGTGCCTGCTTCAAGGATAGGTGCTTGACTTTTGGCAGAATCATTAGATATGCTTGTGGCCGAGCTTCCCTCTATAACACAGGCAGGATGTGGAATGTTCTCTTCTGGAACATTTTTCTTTCCATCCTGATCACAAACTTCATGCAAATCCATCTGTGCTACAGTATCAGGATTATTATTTGCATCCTCCAATTTATTTGTACCACCAGATAATAGTGTGCAATTCATAGGTTTCAATTCAACAACTTGTAGCTGATTCAGTAATTCTGGTTCAAAATCATCAACGGGTGTTGGTTGGAGCTCATTTTCAGAATGTTTGATATTGGTCTTGACAAAAACTGACTGTTTGATCTCTTTGGACAGAGAGGTTTGGCTAGGAAATGGAAGAGTTTCTAAGACATTTGACTCCAAAGTAACTGTACTTTCAGGAACTTCTAAGCTGATGTCTGTAATAACATTACAGGAAACTTCAGTGCAATATTTCAAAATATTTTGAGAATTAGATGACAGTTTCGCGGTGGAACTTGATACTGAACAATCTACATTAGACATGGTTTTGGAATCTAATGATATAGGATTGGACGTTTTAGGCAAAACATCACAAACCTGAGTAGAGATAGATTCACATGGCATTGTAATAGATGTACTAGTGGCAGTCATGTTACTGTCCACCAATTTAGCACTTTCAGCATCTAATTTTGAAAATTTGTTTTTCAATGAAATGAGGGGAAGGTCATCAAAGTCGCTATCACTTTCAGAATCATTATTTGAACCATTCATAATTTCACTATTAACAACTGGCATTAGTTCTGATTTCAAAGTATAACCTTCTAACAAAGCACTGCCACTCAATGGTAAAACACATTCAATGGATTTTTCCATGGGCATCAAACCTTCTATTCCTTCTTTATTGTTAATCTGTTGTAATGCTGTAGAATTATCAAGATCTGTAGAAATTGAAACATTTTTTATCCGTTTAGCATTTCTTTTTCTTTTTCCGGCCCTGACATTGTTAACAGTCAGAAACAAAGCAGACTTTCTTTCTACTGGATGCTTCTGCTTTTTCTTTCCTGGAAAATCATATGTTCCTCTTCGTCTTTTAAATCTGCTGCCACGTTTCAAATGTTTAAGACCAGTTCCGACCTTTGGGCGGCCCCTCTTTCTCTGAATATCAGATGCACCAAGCACACCTGTCTTCATACAGACATCATCTAACTTCAATTTACCATCAGACTTTGATTCACCATGTGATATCATTTCATCCAAGTCTGTTACACTGGTAGCTTGAACTTTTGGTCGTCCCCGCTTTTTCTTGTATTTGACTGAAACACCTGATGAAGGAGTTGACAGATATGTAGAATCATCTAACATATGTTCATTATTAATGACATCAAACACTCCAGTCTGTGACTTGTAACTTTTCTTAGCTTCTATCGCACTGCTTTCAGTTTTAAGTCTAGGCCGTCCACGTTTCTTTAATGGTAATGAAACATCCATAGCAGGTGTTGAAATATCCTGAGGTGGTGTTGAAATACAAATAGGTGTCAACATATCAACTGCCTTTTCCAAAACTGGAGGAGGAGAAGCAATTGGTGTGGTGCTGTCTACAATTGATAATTTCAACACATTTTTTGGGACAACTTTACTATCACCACTTCCAGAACTATGTTGTTCAGCAACAAGAACTGGTGGTTCTTCATCCTTTAATACATTGTTTCTCTTCCTCTTTTTTAGTGGCATGTGTTCATTTGCATGTACTTTAAGACCCCTCAACGTTCTTATTGAGGATTTAATTTTTCTACGATTAGAACCTGCATGCTGTTTTGAAATTGTTTGGACTTCTGACGCATTACTGCCACTCAACTTCCTAAGAGAACTTGGTTTACTTTTAAGTGTTTGTGAACGCTCAACTGTCACTTCATCTGGTTTATCAACAGTTTTCATATTTACAGGCCGTCTCTTCATACCTGAAACCACTGCATGATTTAATTCTGTAATTTCTTCTGTATGTTTTGTTGTGCTATCTATAATTTTTTTTTGCTTTAACTCTTTCAGATTGATAGAGGGAGACCTAAAACTGGTGGATGTAGCTGAGAGAGTCTCATCATGTTTCAACTGTTTTCGCAAAAGATTTTCATCTAACAACTCAAATTCTCCACTCAGTGTTCTTTTCCTTGATTTTGGCCTTGATACATTAACCTGGTTTAATCGAGTTACCATAGCTGGTTGTTCCCGGTATGATTTAAGATTTCTGATAAATTTCAATTCCTTTCTTCCAAGAACTTTTTTCTTGACTATCCTGTGTGCAGCCTTTCTGTTTGCTGATTGCTTAAGAATTTGATGGGAATTTTTCAAAGCTGGTAATGTTGTTTTTGAATGTTTTCTGCTAAGTCCTTCTTTTGCTTCATTAACTGCTGGTTCAAGAGATGTACAGACAGGTTTCCTTCTACTATGAAGCTTGTTTGTATGTGAATGTCCTCCTATTGTTATAATGGGTATGGTCGTTGCAAGTTCTTCTGAGTCTTTTGTTAGTTTTTTATTTTTAGATACAGCAGAAGATATAGCTATTTTATTCACAGTTTTCCTTCCTCTAGTGCTCATTGTTCTTGCAGAGCTCTGTTCTTTTTCCTGATCTCCAGCTGTGTCATCAGTGAGAATTTCTTGTGTTTTTGTTTTTAATTTTTTACTGCCACCATTATTTATATTAGAATTAGCAATCTCCACTGAATTTCTTCTTCTGGGTCTCGTATTGGCAATTGAAACTTGTGTTTTGGATACTGTATGCTGTTCGACTGGACTATATTCTCTCTGAAATACATAAAAATATTTGAATTACACAATACATCTCCTAGACTTGTTTTTGGCATACTTAAAACATCTAAAGGTAAAGGTACCAAACTGTATATAATAGGTCAAGTTTATGGCATTTATTTCACTCTGAATGGGTAGTTCAAATGTAATTTTAAACATGTTATAACTATAGTTTTTGTGTATTCAGAATTCACATGGACTGTAATAAATAAATTTCACCACCTTTAATTTAATCCATGAACAGTTTTCAGTACTGGTACTTTAAAGAATAATACAAGTCAGCAGACAACGAGCAGTA
Source organism: Peltospira smaragdina (assembly GCA_032361425.1). NCBI lineage: Eukaryota > Metazoa > Mollusca > Gastropoda > Neomphalida > Peltospiridae > Peltospira > Peltospira smaragdina. The sequence continues at coordinate 11,321 of JAUTBW010006127.1, forward strand.
ACAGTAAAGATAATTGTAATTGTTTTAAATTAAGTATCATCTCCAAAACAGAAAAACCAATGGCTTTTAACCACTTTAAGTTAGTTTATGACAAGTTCACAGATTGTTACAAACACACTAACAGTCAGTAACAGTAGATAAACAGAAATTCAATCCACAACTAATGCTTTTACCTTGTGTAACAATAGTAGTAATATGCATGATACTAACATACAGCATTACTGCTTTTTACTAGTCATTAAACTTTTCTTCATATTTTTATTAACAGTTATAACAGTGTGAGAAAACATTTTTAATTAGAAAACTGCCCAGTGGTTCACAGACAGTGACCAATCTGAGACTGACCACGTCAGACAGGCGATACTGCCTATAGGCTATCAAGGCACCCTTTAAACACAAAGGGTTCCAAACTACAAAGACATTTAATTGTAAATGGAATGAAATCAAATTTCAAATATCTCTCAAGTAAAGTTGGTGCCATTTATAGGAACAAATGGTACCTAAGATTCACAGGGTAAACATCTTTTAAAGATGTCTCTTTGTATATTTATTTTGCTCATCAC
>JAUTBW010006238.1:0-11880 GCA_032361425.1 Peltospira smaragdina
TATGTATGTATGTATGTATGTATGTATGTATGTATGTATGTATGTATGTATGTATGTATGTATGTATGTATATATTGCACAGGTTGACTTAATACTGAATTATTTTTGGAGACTGCTGGATAAATTGTATGTATTATAAAGGTTAACTTACGGTAATATCAAATTATTACAAGGGACTGCTGGATTTATATATTGCAATGGTTAGCGTTATATCAAATTATTGTAGGAGACTGCTGCATTTATATGTTACACAGGTTAAGCAAAATATGGCATTTGGAGTATTGGATTCTTTCAGCTGACCTAAAGATTGAGCGCTGGTATATCAATCGTATAATTACAGTGATAAAATCAATGAAAAATATTTCAGCTGAAGGCTGTTTACAGTTTCCTACATTTTGCATTGTTTTCTTGGTCATACAATCATGCTTCAATGCATCAGGCATGTTCATTGTAGATATTCACGTGAATAAGCTTATAAAATATTGTCTTTAAAGGAAGGATGATGTGGGTATAATGTAGTGTCTGGAATATCACAAACTAAGCTCAAAGCTTGATTGATCTTTTTCTAGTGGTAGCACCATTATCTGTATACCAGTAAATACACATTTAAATTTTTTAAAATTGTTGATTACTGTAGATCAATAAAGTTTTGCGAGAAACAAAGTAATGAGAAAACTGCAATGATCTAACCATCATAATACTTTTGCAGAAGTATGATTGCTAAACCAAAAATAAATAAAGCACAAATAAAACAACAAAAGATAGAGAATGCTGTCTTTTGTGTGCACTGAGTGTTAGCTTTCTATTTAAACTAAAACAACACATGATCTGAGCTTTCACTTTACTATGAGAACACCCTTGTGGCTTTAAAAAGCAAAGAATTGAACTTGCCTCTAAAACGATGATATTGTGGTTTTACTATAGTTCTTGAAGCTGATGGCACAATACTTTGAACATGCAGTTATGGCAATGGTTGACCCATCGCAATCCTTTTATAAAGCAATGCTTGATTTACAGTATATCAGTTTATGATCAGAATAAACTAAACACATTTATGTTAATGGGCAGGTGCAAAATTGAGAGAACACTGTAGCTCATTGGTGAGAATTGATCTTATTCTGGAAAGAAGAAAATGTGTTATTAATGATGTCCTCAATATATTTATGGTTATTTAAATAGTAAGAAATGAGACCTGCTGCTGCCACTTCATTGGCTACTCTCATGAACAGATGTCCCACAACTGGTGTAACAAAGCCCATGGTGTGTGCAGTCCTGTTTGTTGAAGTGTGCATAGAAAAGATCCCTTGCTGCTAGTCTGAAAGATTAGCCTATGTGGCAGCAGCAGCACGTTTCCTTTCTAAGTATAATAATGGTCTTTAGCCATGTCTAAAACCATATAACTGTCGATAAAATGTGTTGAGTGCATTGTTAAATAAAATACTTCTTTGTTTATCTCTTATAAACAGCAAGATGTACCGTCCAATAGATAGTATAGTATATACCACAGTATATAAGTGGAGCACTAGCAAGCACTGCTTGAAATTAAATTTTTTTATTATGGATCCACCTGATGGGATTGATCCGGCAACTCAGTAGGCCTGCACCATGAGTGGGTGTACTTCTGCTGAGCTATGTCCAGATCCTTGTTCTTGTTAAAAGTTTAGCTCTCATTCTGATCAGTGTTTGATCACACACGATGTTGTCAATACCACTGATCCACACTGTCATGTTTTATAATATAATAATGAGAAAGGAGACTTGCTGCTGCCACTTCATGGGTTACTCTCATGAAAGATGAAATGGAAACAACAAAACAAAGCTTCTGCTAGTTTGTATATAATCATAAACAAATACTGTTTGTTTGTAAAGTCAGGTTTCACCTTGCAGCTTTTCAGTTGTTCTTTGTAGACATAATGTATGTACCGGTATCTGGTTTTGATAATTTTCCTCACCACCGGTTAAGCCACATCTGAAAAACTAGCCCATGGTTTGCAAGCCCTGCTTCTTAACTAGTACAAATGCCTATGGGTGCACAGAATGTGGTATAAGCATTGATGTGTGCAGATTTGCTGCTATGTAGAGAAAACAACAGGAATGAGAGTTTGGTGGCTGAAAGAATGTATTATTATTATGACTTTCACATTAAATTAACTGAGGAATGTATGTGCTGAAGGCAGGTTATATATAGATATTGTTTGGGTTTGTTTTTATCTTGTAGAGTATACTATTTACATTGAGACTGTCAATACATAATATCACAAGATGTTATTTTGTTTGTGTGTTTGGGAATTATTGTTTGGTTGTGTTGTTGTTTTGGGGGGATTTGGAGTAATGATTTCATATTTTGATATTTATTTATTTATTATTTTGTAATATTATTATTATTATTATTATTATTTTTTTTTAATTCCATTAAATAAGAAAATACTGAATTCTTGCAAATAAAAAAACTTCTATTTATAAAATCATAAGGATAATTAATATACATTTCACTGTCAAGTGAAAAACTATTTTATATTAAATAGCTTATAAAACAAAAAATTTCTTTTTCAGGAATGTTCCACACTTGATCCAGACTGCCTGGTCAAAGTTGACGAGTATGGCTTTTTCATCTACTGGAAAAGTGAAGGCAGGGTGAGTGGCTTTGTGTATTATTATGGCTGACACTGGAGTGGATTGAGATGTTGACTGTGGGCTATGGCTAAATGATACGTCTGATGCCTGCAGCTAGTGTTGCAGTGCCTGATCTCAGGTTGATGGCCACAGAGACACAACCCAGTCTGTCTGTTATTCTAACGGCAGGAGCCATTAATTAATGTGCATTGTACATCCAGCCTTTCCTACCCTTTGTATGGTTGGTTGCTGAAGAATTCCTATTAATTGCTCTGACCAGTAGAAATATGTCAGCTGCTGATTTTTTCTGGCTTATTGCAAATTCTAGAATGTCTTTCTGTACTAGTGTTAACTGCATATATAGAGCTAATAGTCAAAGCTATTCATTGAGTTGACTAGCAAATTATTTTTAATTTTTTTATCTCTGTCAGAAAAAAAACATATTTAAAATACATTTTTGTGGTTTTTTTTTAAACAGATAATATTTTTAATATGAAACTTTTATTATTTTATTTAACGATACACTCAACACATTTAATTAACAGTTGTGTTGGTGTCAGAAACATTTCAATTATAAAAATCCCTAGTGGCTACCTGACAGGGATTGATCTCAGATCGACCACGTGTCAGGTCGGCGTTTACACCACTAGGCTTTGAGGCACCCATAAACCTTTTTGAATGCAGCTGGAGTAGCTGAAATCTGCTTGCTTTTTATCCTTGAGAAATGAGGACAGTAATAAGCAAGCATTGATAAAAACTGTACCAAAATATTCTTTACAAAACATAGAATAGAAACCTGTTGAGTCTTCTCACTGGGTGTTTTTTAATCTTCTGTGTCCCTGCAGTCTGCTAGTGAATGATACTAAGATGTGTGGAATTTCTTATTGATTAATTCTTCATATTTGGACAGGCCACACTTAATGGTATCTTGGTGCATTAATTTATACAGCAGAGGTCTGATGGCACATATCACTTGCAGTTCAGCATTGCCTGTCCAGGACAATTAATTGGCTGGGATACAGTGGTCACTGCGAGCATTACAACCCATCCTGGCCACATTCAGACAAATTAACAGTACTTCACTGACGCTGATCTCCCGTTGAACTAATTATTTCAAACCTAATTCTCAAATATCTCTCTCTGTGCAGAGAATTTTGCCAGTAATAAGATTTATGTTTATTGACTTTTCAGTTGGGGCCCAGTGCTTTCAGTTCTTGATTGTACATTACCGGTACCAGTCGTATTATCCTGGGTTACGCTTTTAAAGACTGATTTTTACTTGTATGCAATCATGTAAATGAGTCAGCTGCCTTAGACAAGGAAAAATATACTTGGTTGATGAGATTTTTGATATGATCATTTTGATTCTGCCTTCAACTTCTCTTGGTATTTTAAGTGAAACAGTTCTGTAACAATTTATAAATGTATATGTGGTAGTTTTATATAGCTGTTTGCACTTTATACCGAATGTCAGAAGGGAAAAAATTAAATAGTAAACATGTTTGAAAAGTTAAACAATTTTTAATTATTTAAATTAAATATTAAATAAGACAACACGAGTATATGATAATAAAAACATATTAAAATGAACTCAAGAACAAGGAAATGTTACATAAAACATACATACATTTATTTTGTTTCCAACTTCAGCATTGAGCCATGTAGCATAAAAACTTCATCCACCATGTTACAGCTGTAGTATTTTGGCCTACAGAGCATTACTTTGCATGTACCGTAGTTATAAACTTTCCATAATTCATTATTTTATTTAGATGACCATTCTATAGATAAATACTTGAATAAACACTATTGTATGAATTCCCAAGGAATTGTGTCCCAACCAGGTACAATTAAGAGCAAATGCAGAACTCATTAGAGAGACATATAAAAATAACCACAATACTAACTTTGATTATTCCCTGCTAGATAATGTGAATGTACATGCATATATATCCATTCATTAAAAAGTTGCATATATCTTGCTTATATAGATATCATTCCCAAAATTAAACATTTGTAATAGTTATTTCTAGAAATCAAAGTATTATTAAAATTTACATTGTATCAGTGATTAACATAATAATTATATTATTAGTTATAGTATTGAAATTGTTTTAAGTAGGTTTGATAATAAACTAAAGATTTTGCAAACCTTCATTTATTGGCTGTCATGGTTACCATGTGTTCATGTATACTGATACTCCTCATACATCAGTGCCCTAATGAAATTTGTCTTTTCATTATAGCATTAGTAATTAGAATTTGGAACTCAGAATACACCCATTAAGTGTGTCTTGTATTTGAAAGCTTAGCATTTCTCTTTGATATTCTTGAAACCATTTGTAGAGTTGTAGTCAAAAAACAATTGCTGTAATAGTAAGTTTGAAAACGTAATCTGTTAAAAGCACATACATTTCAACCCTTTTTGGTTGTAGTGTCCAATTTTTTAATAGTAATACATATAGGGAGCAGGACATAGCTCAGAGGTAAGCATGTTCACTCATGGTGTGGTGGGTCGTTGGATCGATCCCACATGGTGGACCTGTTGATAATAGCCCACTCCAGCCAGTGCTCTACGACTGGTGTATCAACGGCTGTTGTATGTGCTATCCTGTATGGGATAGTGCATATAAAAGACCCCTTGCTGTTGATGGGAAAAAAGCAGCCTATATGGCGGCAGCCGGTTTCCTTCCTTACTATCAAAATGGTCCTTAACCATATGTCTGACACCTTATAACTGTACACCAATGTGTTGAGTGCATCGTTAAATAAATATTTCCTTCCTCCCTTCTAACATATATAATTGCTTCAGGTGTCAGTTTTAGGAAAAGTGTAACCAAACAAGATATCATGTGTTGGAATGATGTGTTTGATTTGCAAATTTCTACATGTCCAATTAGACCATGTCCACAGCAGTCTATTGAACTTTAACCTTTCCTATTGTTGGCATGAACATTCCAGACAGCTCAACCATAAAGCTATATTAACAGCATGGTTTAGATGGAAACTGAGTGATTTTGTTTCTAGTAATTGTGTGCAGTGTTTAGAGCATTAAAATATTGTCTCAATGTGTATTGGTTCAGTCTTTGAGTTAAAGCTTTGAAGTACAGGGTTGTACTCTAGAACTAATTAAAATTTTAGATGGTTTTGGTTTCCATTTCTCAGTTCTTTACCTTTTATTCAATTTTTGTAATTGTTATTTTGTTACTGGTTTGCTGATTGTTGGTTTCCATATAAAGCCACAGTAGCCATAATGCTGAAACTGAATCCTTGAAGAATTTTAGAGTTTTTTTGGTGTATTTTATGACTTCTACAGTAGATAAAATATATATACATGGATATTGACATGCACAAAATCCCATAAATAAATATATTAATGATGCTGTAGTTGTAGGTTATTATATTTTGTTTTCAAAATTCTGATTACCAAAACTGCTTCTACTTAAAATTGACTAGTAATTGCTATTAAATGATTCAGAATTGTAACAATATACAAGATTTCTGTTGTGATATACAATACAATACTAAACCAAATATGTCGTAACTCATAAGTAGGTAACTTGTATGTGTGGCATAGATTTCTTTAGTTTTCTCATACACCATTATTATGCCATATACTATAATTTAATCAGTTAGCAGACATTAACTGAATAACTGATGATAAACAGATATTGCATTTTCCATTTTCTGTGTAATAATTGATACAGTGATAATGTGTTTAGCTGCCAGTGATGATGATGATCACAATAGATTCTACCAATATGAAGTATAATAAATATCAGATAATAATTATACCTGTATGATAAAATGGACAATTGACTTGAAAATACTAACATTAGGGAAACTTATTATCCTATGGCCTAATAAATAAATATGTCACCTAATTATGAAATAACTAAGAACCAAGAGTTTACTTTGATGATACACAACTTGATGATACAAATTCAGCTTAGCATTCTGGTGCATTTTAGCATGTTACCAAAAGTAGAAATTGTATGATGAAAATACTCAGTACTGAGACTTCAGTTTTCTAGTCCACAGAATTAGAATAGATTTTAAAAACATTTAATGATGTACTCAACACATTTTAATTTTTTATTAATGATTATAATTATTGGCATCAGATACATTTTAATTGGAATAAAAATAGAAATGCAATGTAATATGTTCAAGTTGAATGAAACACGGCCATACTAATGAACTGCTAATATAGATAACATTGTATGATTGCGTATTCTCAAAACACTGAAAAAGTACTTCCAGCTATAGAAAACAAGAGCATTACTGAATTGATTCTTCATCCTTGAACCTGAGACGGTGTTGTTAAAATTAATATTAAACATTAGGCTAATGCAAAAATAGGACAATTAATTAATTAATTTATAAACGAGTGTGTTAGAAATACCTAAGTATATTTTGGCAAAAAAAGCATACACAAGCGAGTTCAGTAGCTAATTCTATCTTAATGCTGCATTCATATTAGCTATTAATTAATTAATTAATTCTTTGATTCATTGATTTATTCTTTGATTAATTTATTTATTGATTCTGTTTGTGACATCCCTTTGTTGATTACCTGAACTGTTACAGGTTTGTCTATATAAGTATTATTGCTGTACTCTTACTGTTTATTTTTTCTTTCAGGAAGGACAAGTGCTGGAATGTTCTCAAGTCAATGATATTCGCTTGGGCCTGGCCACCAAGATAAGTGTGAGTAGAAAGCTATGTTTTTTCAGTTTATCTGGGTCCCAATCTTAACAAGCCAAAGCTGTGTGTTTATATTTTCCATTTCCTTGATTATATTTATTCTCAATGCAAGGCAATTATTCCTTCCCATTTCTCGGTGTCTTTCAAATGTTTTGTTTGTTTGACCATACCTGTATTCTCAAGGCAAGTCTATTCTTCCAGTTGTGTACCTAAAGTGTTTACGTTTTGTCTGTATTTGACCATGCTGAAAAGTATTATTTAATGTATTTGCTCGATGTGTACTGGTTCAGTTATTTCTGATACAGCCACATGTAATGTAAAATTATACAGTTACTTTTTGCTTAGTATTGTTATGTTTATTGTACAGTGTGGTTTACATTGTGGAGCTTTATTGTCAAGTTCATATGATAAAGTTCTTCTTTGATTAAAGGCAAAGGAGCAGGACCTTTTAATAGCTATTTATACTGTTTTATTTTCTGTTTGCTTTCATGGGTATGGTATTACTATACAGCTGTCATATGCCCTTGAAATCTATGTCAAGTTACCTAATTTAAGGTACAGTTTGCTATTGGAATAGATATTCATTGGTACTACAATAACACATACTAGAGCACACACATTTTATTTTTGTACCAATGTTTTGGACATTTACATCTGTGATGTTTACTATGTGTGGGTACTTCCACATTTAACTGAAGTGTTAGCATGGACAGGTGGTCCATTCACTGAATCACACAAGTGACCTCTCATATAATACACTCATGTACTAAACAGACAATATATTTTGGACAACATATAGCCAGAAGGGTTACCATTAGATAATGGAAATGTGTTTTGTTAGTCTCTTCTGAACCACAATACATATCACAGTTTAGAACCATGTGAACCATACTAAATGACATTCACCCAGAAGAGAACTGTAACCAAGCTCTACATCGTATTAAATAAACATTCCTGAGTTTACTGTTCTTATAAGTTGTTTAGGACAGTTGAATTCATTTCTTGTTTACGATACCAGTTTATAAATGTAGTGTGTTTATGTCCATCTGAAATGCATTAAAATGTTTACCAGTATGATGGTCAAAACAAAAGATTATTAATATTTTATATATATTTAATCTCCCCCTAAGTTTATCTTATGTAACCATATACATAACCATAATATTTCATCATATACATAACCATCATATTTCATTTATTAGCTTTATTAAAAAAAGTTCTACCGTAATTGAATTATGGAGATGGCTCATAAAACAATTAATAATATATTTTATTGATTTAGCCACTCAAATAACTTAATTTTTCCAAACCTGAAAGTTACATTTTGTTTGATCGAATATAAACACATTTTCATTCTAAGGTTAAGGCTATTTGGTGCATATGTGACAGTAATGCCATCAGCAACTATCTAGTCCTCTAAACAGACATGAACATTTAACCTGGCAGTAGGAAATTTGATTTGAAACACTGATTATGCCCCATGTGTATTAGTGTTAATGAATAAATGTGGACAGCAAATGCATCTTGGTTTTATATGTTTGTAATACCAAATTAGGTATATCCTTTGTTTAACATCCAAAAACTAAATATATTGTCATGCGGGATGTGTGATTTTTAGATGTTCATTCATTCATTCATTCATTCATTCATTCATTATTCATTTGTTCATTTATTCATTCATTTATTTAGTCATTTAACCTTTCTGAATGAGTATTCTTGTTAATGCTTCTCTTCAGAATTGTGTCCAGACAAGGGAGGTTAAGTTTGATATAATTATGTAATCACACTAAACACTCTTGTACTACAAGTTGTAATTTGGATAATCCATCACCATTAAACTTGATGTTTTCACACCTGCACTGAACAAGTCCACTGTTGTGAGTTTCGAAACTTTAATTCCACCACAGAGCATGTAGTGTCATAGTGAAAAACTTTAAACTCAGCTGGTATTATGCTTTGGAGATAATGTTCATCTTGTTGTGATTGCTAAAGATTGTGTTTAACAGAATTTACTGTAAACATGAGTACATGCATGCATGCATGATACATACATACAACATGCACACAGACATATGTGCATATGTCTGTATATGCACATATGTAGACATACGCAATTTATTAAACACACAAAAAACACAAACATTAATTATATATTAATTGTGTGCTGTGTGGGTTTGGGCGTGGATGTAGATAAACTGAATTCATATTGTAGTTGTTTTAATAACTAATAAGTTTGATCATAATGTTTTGATATATGTTGGTTTTGTTTACTGATAATTTCCGAACCTCTTGGTGCTTGATTCAGATGGCACTCAAGCACTTAAAAGTAACTGTGTTTGATTTAATTTGCTTCAGGTCAAGGCCTTTACAAATGACATCTTTTTTCTTTTCTTTTTTTCATTTGAAGAAAATGATCATCATCAGATTAGTGATGTTGAAAGTTGTGTTTATTTTTCACAGAATTCCTGGTTTAGTGGTAAACTTGCTGCAGGCAATTCATTATTACCAAAGATGAGCTTTAATTATCACCTCAGGCAAAAACCTATCCAAACTGTCTTGTAGAACAAATGATAATGTGAGATAAGCATTTTATTTGCCAGCATGCATTATATTTCTGTATGGTGCTTTAGTATAACAACACAGGTAGTCCAAGATCAGTTAGTTATCCATTGATGTTTTTTTTTTATGACCATGTGCTGCTGATTTAGTGGTCAAGTGACTATGCTGTTGAACACAGGGTTGGTACCAGGTAGATGCTGCGATCATATCCTGGCACTGGCTGAAAGTTCTGAATTGCTCAGCGATAACAGTTCAACAGAAAAAAACCATACAAAAAACAAACAAAACAACAACAAAAAATAGGAGAAATAACAAGTAAGTAAGTAAGTAAGTAAGTAAGTAAGTAAGTAAGTAAGTTAATCAGTAAGTAAGTAAATAAATAAATAAATAAATAAATAAATAAATAAATAAATAAATAAATAAATAATAATAGAAAAAAGTGGTGAAACACAAATAAATAAATAAATAAATAAATAAATAAATAATTCATTCATTCATTCATTCATTCATTTCTACACTGTATGTAAATGCACAAAAAAGAAACTGCTTACGAAGCTGTCTATAAACAGGCAGTGTGCTAGCTCTGCTACATCTGTCAGTCACTTAATTAGGATACAGACCTACAGTGACATGGATGACTTGCGGCACACACAACACCTGTGTAATTATTTGTGTAATATTTCTGTATTGACACAGCCGCACGGAAGCATATGTATCTTAGCACACAGTGCCAGTGTTTAATTAATCATATAGGTACAGACTGTGTGCCAGGATGTAACTGAAGGGTATGTAATAAAAACAATATAGACAATTAGGATCCATACCAGATGGATGGATGGAGCTCACCATGGATAGATGTTTTTAATATGAGCCATTTTACAATACATAATGGATATCCATGATATTTCTTTTAAAATTGAAAGCTTTAAATTGGAAAAAATACACAAAATGCAAAACAATAGTGAAATAAAAAATTATGTATCCATTTTAGGTAGAGATCAGTAAATGGTTTCTCAATTTAGTTAAGGGCAAGGTAAGCCCCCAAAATATAAAGATCATGCATACTGTGTATAAGATGTGCATAAGAATGGGGCATTATATCAAACTTGGATGTTGAATTTTAATATGTTCTCACTGAGTTCTATAACAGTTGATACTAGTTAATTTTATTTTTAAAAAATATATAAATTAATATCCAATATATTTTGTTTACTCAACAGTGTTGAAAATATTTTCACTAAACAGAGGCTAACTGATGAAGATTTGTCTCTGACCAGCCATAAATCAGACAGGCACTTAATTACAATACTGACAACCACGAAATGTAAGAAACTCAAATACTTGGCAGTTTGGGAAAACCTCCGGATCATAATGGTCATCCTATACCAAGTGTGTTACAAAAATGGAATACTATTTTCAAACTGGGATGACCATATTTCAGTTGTTGCTACTTAGCTGCCATTATAAAATCGTACAACTGACAACAGTGGAATTTGCACACTCTGAATCCTGATGGTGTGCTAAAGAGAGACAAAGTACATCCTATCCATCAGCGCTGCAATGTATGCAGTGTGATACAAGTGGGCCAGTGTTACACTCGCCTTTGTGTGGGCTATTCTAGTCAGATCACCATCCATGACTGCTGTCCTTTATCAGTCATTGTCCTTATGCGCTGTCTACATAGAACATTTAAGCTGCTTCCCGGTGGATTGCAAGTGCAGCAGTTTTCAATACAATCAGCAACAGGCTGCTAGCCAGACAAGTGTTCCAGATCCATATCTAAAATACTGGTTACTTCCAGTCATCTCCACTGATTGAATGTTGGGAGCTTTTAACACATGCTATTATTGGGATAAGCTAATAAAGTCCAGCATTGGTGATAATATGTAGTAACATTCAGTTGTAGACAGTTGTATGATATATGGACTAGTTCTCAGTGAACCCAAAGCCATATTTCCAATTTCAGCGAGTGTTGTTGTGAAGTGTATGCTTAGTGTGTGG
>JAUTBW010006349.1:0-11878 GCA_032361425.1 Peltospira smaragdina
CTCTCTCTCTCTCTCTCTCTCTCTCTCTCTCTCTCTCTCTCTCTCTCTCTCTCTCTCTCTCTCTCTCTCAATAACAGGACAACCACTGCTGTTTGTATATCCACAGGGAGTCTGGTGGTAAGTGTGGGTTTGCCGACTCAACAGATGCGTGTCGCATTAACGTCCACCAGGCCGAGGCTCAGCAGGTGGATCTGAACGGAGATGAGGATGACACAGAGGAAACTATGGAAACAGGCGGCGAAGAGAACGGGTCAGATTTTAAAGCACTTATTTTAATATAGTTATTTGGACAGGTTTGAACTTGTTTGTACAATTTTTATTGCAGGATTTGGAGTCCAGCAGTGAATGAAGAATGGGTGATATTTTCATACAATTATTTGGAAAGATGTGAACTTGTGTACAGTGTAATAAAAACACACAAGGTTAAAAAGAATGCTATTTAATAAGCCACAACGATGTAGTTGATATTTTGGACCATAAGTCTTCAGCAGAAAAAAACTTTTACAAATACAAGTACGAAATATAAGATAAAAAGCAAAATGCTTATCTTAACCATGCCTTTAACTGATTAAGAACCTTGATAACTATGTACGGTATAGTATTTAATGCTGTTCTCTGAGGCCTCTCTTCACTGGGCTATGGAATATGATGTCCTGTGTATGGGATAACTATATTAAAAACACACACAGTTAATAAGACACAGCAATAAAAGATTTCTATGGGATGAATGGTATATTTGATATGGCATCAGTTCTCGTTTGTAACAAAGTGTTTTTACTTCATATACCATGTATTTTTGTACAGTGTATCTTCATTGTTTTATTTACAGGTTTGGTGACAGTGTGAAGGTTTCTGTTTTGGTAAGTGAATTAAAACAGACCTTCAAATCTATATTGAATATACCGGTATATCATATATTGTAATAGTTAAAATTAGTATGGAAACATTTTTCAAGTAAATCATATGTAATTTTTAATGTGATAAAATATATGGTAGTAATGAAACATTTTCCACTGAAATATTTTCTTCTGAAAAGTTAAATAATGGAAGACTACAGAGCTTGTTGCATTTATCACAGATCCTTTAGGAATAAAACTGTTAGAAACATGCTGTACCACTTAGAGTACCATTGTTACATTTGCTAACAATATCATTAAGAGTACTGTTGTAAAACGTTCTGGCACATTACTTATTACATGAACTCTTTTAATTACAGAATCCATTGTGTTTCCTATCACTTTACCCCTTAGCGTACCATTGTTGTATTTTATGCAGCGTTTTTTGTAGTTTTTTTGACATGTAGTTCTTTAGAGAACTTTAGAAACTCAATCTCTTAAGGGTCCTGGGTGTATTTCCAAATATCTCTTAGGACTAAGATTATGTAAATTTCTTTTAAGTAATGATGTTATATATAAAATGTTGTGATGTCATCAGTTATAACATCATTATTGTAGCATTGAGATCATTTCGAAAATCTGGAACCCCCGCCACTCCAACCCACCCTTGTTTTTTGTGTGGGTTTTTTGTGTGTTTTTGTTTTTTCAGTTGTATTATGTTGTATTACCTGTATCCGTAGGACAAGGGTCTGGCGGTGATAGGGGAGGGAGGCCCGTGTACGTGGGATGTTGATGAAGATATAGCAGAAGAGCTCCAGGAAGAAGGGGAAGTAACTGGTGCTAAGACAGCCCAGCAGAGACCATCTAAATCGGACATAGGACAGAGAGTGCAGGAGTTTCTGACTAAAGCAAAGAAAGGTGAGGAGATTTCCACATCTTTAAGTCAGTAACAATATGATGTTAACACATTGACTGCCACCTATGAGTTTATTGTTAAAACTCATTTCCCAATATATCTCGTCGTCTGTACTTTCTATTTTTTAACACGCTTGCAAAGGATCTGCATACATGTGAATACCGATTATGCAGTGACATACTATATATACAAAAATCTAAAATGAGGGGGGGAAAACTGATAAATATAAACTTTTATAAAGGATGAATTGTAACACCAAAATCGTATGGCATATATAAGGGGCAACATAAAAATGTACTGTAATAAGCTTCTTCTTTTTTTATATTCACAGAAACCCTGTTACAGTAATACTTGTCCCCAGTCAGGGTGAATATTATTAAAAACCAAATAAAATTGGGTGGGGATTTTTTTTTTAAACTAGTAATAATAATATTAAATTACAGTAATAATGATAATTTCTATCTTGCAAGATATTTCAAAATCAAATAATTCTGAATAATAATAATGCATACTTTTTAGCAGTTGTTATTAAAAAAATATTTTGATGTAAATTTTTTTGTTTCTTAATTATAGAATCCATTGCAAACAGCAGTGATGACAGTGAAGAAGAGTCGGTGGTGGTGTTACAAGACGTCGAAGGGCCACCTCTAAGGTAGTACCAGGCACAGAGAGAAAAAGAGAGGCGTTTTATTTAACAACACACTTGACACATTTTAACTACAATTATATGGCATTAGACATTAAAATAAAATTATGATTAAAGACTGTTGATAGTGTGATACATGTTAGTTTAATGAAGCATTTTCAACTGAAATATTCTTCGAGTAGAAACCCACTGTCACTGCGTATGTTATTCTTTTCAATTAGTAGCAAGGGATCTTTTATATGTCCCATCTCATAGACAGGCGAGAAAAAGGGAAATATGATAATTTAGGCACATGTTGTAAATAGCGTCTTGTCATGGACATGAATGTAATATTCCATTTATTACTGTAAAACTGTCCTGCTAATAAAACATTCCAACTAATGTTTACAATTTATATAAATTACTAATGCCTTCTCAATGCCATGTCAGATAGATACCAAACGTGATCTGAATTAAATCGTTACCAGCCAATCAGAATGAGGTGTACTTTAGTGACAGCCAATCAGAATGAGGTGTACTCTAATGACAGCCAATCATTCCTAAAAGGACATATGATTTTGTTATTATTATTAACGAGAAAAATAGTACAATAAATATGTCCCTCGTTATGCTGTACCTCTACTGACTGACTAATGTTTTTTATGCAATTTGTTTTTCAGCAAGTCAAGAGAGCCCACAGCACAGATAGATCTGACTGGCTCAGTTACAGCTGATCAGAGAAAATCACAGAAAAGTGAGAGACTTCCAGAGAAAGGTTCAAGAGGCAAAAAGAAAAAGCGAAGATGAATCTGAATTTCGTTTGTAGTTATGTATATGTGTGTAAATAAAAAACAATACAAATAGTTACATCATACCTCAGATTTATTTTGTTTATATATATTGGATTAATGTACCACAGCACAAAGTAACAGATAGGCTATTGGATGTCAGACAAAATGACGTGTGGGAAAAGTTATGAATACAGCGAGACCTCTTTACAATGACTGTCAGTGCAACATTTACACAATCCAACATCATCTGTGGAAATGAACGTACTTAACATTCATTACTGTATAACAGAAGTCGTCACAATAGCACAGACCTGTAGTGTTACGAGGTCTTACAATAGTAAGGTTGATATAACCACAGACCTGTAGTGTTACGAGGTCTTACAACAGTAAGGTTGATATAACCACAGACCTGTAGTGTTACGAGGTCTTACAATAGCAAGGTTGATATAACCACAGACCTGTAGTGTAACAAGGTCTGACAGTATATCAGTGATAAAAAATAAGAGCTAGCTAGATCCAGTTGAGGTTTAGCATAAAATAAATTTGTTTTAAAATTTACAGAGGAACCTAAACAACTCCACATATTAACCAATATTTTCTTGTTAGTGCAAGGTGTTCCTTGTTTGTGCAAGGTGATTGCATTCCATGAAAATGTAATGCATTTTTAAAGACATGGCAGTCATCTTGCACAAACCAAGAGTCATTTATCACTGATACTTTTTATGGAATTATGGTGGATGGAATTATAGTAATTCAAATAGCCTTTGTCTGATTTCTGAACCATAGCTATAATTCAGTTATTTAAAATATGATGGTACAGTACAGTAAATACAGGGCAAATCAAATATACATTTTCAGGTAAAATTAAATTAATCAAAACTGATGTACATGTCAGTTGTTTGACTATTCTCGATTAGTAAGGGATCTTTATATGCATCAGAATAAATACAGAACATAACCTGCTATTAGTTCAGGGAGTGCATTTTCCTCTTAAATGACGTCATCAGTTAGGACATTTAACATTATAATGCCAAGATTGTTTTGGAAATCTGGAGACTGGTGATTGGTTTGGTTTGGTTGCCAAGTTCAAGGTCTACCAGGATGAACTGATCCAACAACTCGCCAAACCCGGAGTAATACCACACCATAAGTTAAACATTTGCAGGATTCAATTAGCAGTAATGTGTGTAAGTAATGAAATATTAAATGAATGTTGAGATAATCATACAGAATTATTCAAAGTAGTAAATGAATATATTGGTGTAATGTAAAGACAGCACTTGTATAGATCAGTGGTACAAATGACCATTCATGGCGATAACGGTCCCTCCTTGAAATTTGAAGTTCGTTAGTTTGTCAGTGCTACAACTTGTGCAATAACTGATGTGTATAGTGTAAAAAGGTGTGTGGATTATGAAATTCCTTTTTGCTCATCAAGAAGCATGTTGTAAGGCAGAATAAGCTGTTAATGGTGTGATCATTAGCCAATGTATTTGTTGTGTGAAATGATTACTGAAATAACTTAAGTATTTAGTAGCTTAGTCGTTCAGTCATATGAAGGAAACGCTACAGTGGCATATCAAACATACTGAATGATGCAGTAGGGAAAGAAGCCCTTTAAGGTTGGGTTTCCAACATTTTGGTCCAGCTATGGAACTGTTATTGCATAGATACTTGTCCTGGAGTAAAATTCACATTTCTTTTCAAGTCAGTAATACAACAACTGAATAACAATGGTACCATCAGCATTGTTTAGTTTCAGGAAGCACTAGCTTGTCAGCAGCAGCTAAATATTAGGTGGTTTCCTTTCAACCCACCCCCTTCTACTGCAGTTAACTATGCAGGACATTTTAAAAATCACTATACAAATAATCTTGTAAACTAAGACAGCTAAATATATACAACTTTGTACGCATTGTTTTTAAAAATTATTCCCATTTATTGCACTAGATCATTTTGCGCAATATATGCAAGAATGCAGGTTGATTGGCATATTCCTGCACAAATAAGTGCAATAAATAGGGGAAACAAATTTAACGCAAGTGAAGTTCTGTTTATCAAGTTCCGTGTTCATTACATACCCGTTATTTTTATCAACATTTACATTTCTTCTACACATTAAAAGATGTACCGTGCATTGTAAAATCTATGATCAATACGTCTAATGTGCGAGGGTAAATGTCGTCAAAGCAGTTGACATCATTTGTATCTTACAAGACAACTTTAGATGAAAAGGGGATTCCCCTTATTAAAGTTCCATTCTGGATTGCACACATGCTATACAGATTCTTTTATTGTACGGTTTTGATGTTTTTATTAGTATAGTAATATTGAACAGGTAATTTTTGTTGGTATTGGAAAGAAACAAAAACTCTTGATCAACTTTATACACTTTATTTATCAATTGTACATGTTATACATAAAAGACTGCTAAAATACAAGGATACTAAAAATATAGCTATACTTATCTCACTTGAATTGCATGATCAGAGCTTTACCTGTACACATGCACCGTAAGCAGCACTACGCCGACATTGTGCGACGTCACATCAGAACGGAATGACAGAAGAGAAAAAATATGAAAAAAGACAGAAACTTAGCACATGAAATTTTGGCATCAAAAACTAAATAAATACAACAATAAAACCATGATGGAAATGAGAGGAGAGAAGTAGAAAAGAAATTAAACAGGAGGAAACAAGATTAAAAAACAGGAGAGATGATTATAAATATGCTGTGTAAAAGTGGTTATCGGCTGATAACTAAAAGTCATTTAACTGGTGTATTTACAAGTTTGTCAAGCAGTCGTGTCAGAATCACCAGACTTGGGGGCAGTCAATTGTCATGATTAAAAGTATTTCTGTGTGTTTCACCAAACACACGCATCCTGGTCACAGTGCACAAAACCTTTCAACTCTAATAATACCGGTTTTGTGCAAGCTGTATTGTACAGTACTATTAAAAGATTTACGATCTTTATAAAATATATCTCCTCCAAAAGAGGCCATTTTATAAATTCTTTAAGATCCGCACACACAGTTTCATCATCACGTTCATGAATTCCTTTCATACACTTTCATACATAAGATATTTATTGCACAGGTTAAAATAATGGATTAGTTAAAACTTTAAGAGTAGTTCTAAAATGATATACATGAGGTCAAAAGTGTGTGTTCACAACATGTCTGGGATGGTTGAGCGGTCACTGCTGGCCGACTATCGGTGTGAAAGAACGAGGGTATCTGTAACAGCTGCGGCTTACACCAGCAGGGCCAGCGACCCTGGTGGACTTAACGTCGACACTTCGTGAAACCTGCAAAACAAAATTTCATTGGTTAACCTGGCTTCAAACATCACTTAATGCCAGCAACTAAGCAAGAGATTAGGGATTAAGTCATACTATCACATTTTCAGGTGTTAATTTCTCTTAATAATATGTGAAAGTACATTTACTGAACACATTATGGTATGGCCCAAGATGTTTCAATTTTAACACAATGGACAAAAAGCATAGTATGCCAACCACAGTAACCTTAACAGCCAGTATGTAAAATGGTTAACACTGCCTCACAAAAATCAACATTGTTCCATTTGATCTGCACTCGTCTACTTTATTAAAAGAAATGAATGCAACGTCACATAATTTTTAAAAATTAAGATTTTATGTGCTGCAGGTCTTGTGAATTCTGGCAGTCCATTTGTCAACCAATATGTAACATTCAACATCAGTAATATTCATGTAACAGATTTGTAGTGACATTTTATTCAGTATGTAATGTTCTCCACTAGGCACCACCAATTCTTACTTTGATGCTTTGTACTTTTCCCGGATGGCCTGCTGTGGGTGGCTGGGTGCGTTGGTGAACGTCTTGAACAGGTCTTGCAGACACTTGGAGAAGTGACACAGCTTGTAGCCCGTCAGCTGCTCCAAACATGCAGACTGAAAACAAATGCTTACATGAAACTGTTCCAACATGTACATTAGTACTTCAGTTCAAGACAAATTCAGTGTTCTGAAAATAATTTAATAAAAAAAAATTATTTATTGATGAGCACAATTATTCTAATCTTCCTTCAATAATATTCCAAGCTGGATTCTCTACGTAAGCATTTCCATTTTTTTTTTTTTTTTTTATTGGAACTAGCTTAGTTGGAAAATCACTTTAATGTTAAATTTTGTAAGATTTTATTTTTTTACATTGTATAATGGATGTTTCTTCATATACAAAGGCCCATCAGATTTACTATTTTTTAAAGTCTTTATGCCACTACTTAAATGAATTGTACAAACTGAGCAGAAAACAGTACTTTGGATTAACTTTCAGTTATTGTTAGATTTTACTTGCTCCATTTAAACAAGTTATAACCATACTGAGCAAAACAATTTCTATATACTTTTTTGTAATTTATAGCATAAATTATGTTCAGTTAGTCTACAAAAAAATACACATTATCTTAATCGTCATATTTTGTCTGTTATTTTTGGTTGCATTACTTTTGTTTGACGGAAATATTGGGTATATTAAGTAAATTTAATCGTTGTGCGCGACTTGTGTGGTGAATGCATGTTGCACGGGTAGTGTGTGGAAGGCAGGGATAATGTGTATGGTGTTGGTAATTTATGGGACACGTACCAATTGTGTTGGGGGAAATGTATAGAGAAATATTAGAGATGTTTTATTAGAGCTATCATTTAAGATGCAAGTTGATTTTATTAGATTGTAAATTACTTGTTAACATTGTATACTGTATATGTATGATTATGTATAGTTATAATTGAATGTTAAACGATGCATGTACACAATTTTGTGATATTTGTAAATTATTTAGTACATGTACATTACATACATGATTATTGAATGCATTTTATATTGTTAGAGCGGCTTTCCCAGTGGTTATTACCAGCGGTTATTCCCTTGTTGGGGTGGACACCTAATGAGAGGACCGATATCAGATTCTACAAGTTACTGTGACCGGATCAGAGGGGGATGCCCGATACCGGAGTTAGAATTCAGGAGGACCAATGTAATTGGGTTCCTGGGGTTGGATTCCCAAGGTCAGACTAGTAGGTGGGACTCCTGCGAATGATTCTTGGTTCGATTCCTGAGGTTGGAATCTGAAGTGTCTACACAAACCAGTGTACTGTGGTTAGATGGGTTCTTATAAAATCAGTTTTAAAAAAATCTTGAACGTGGAATTTTCATTCCGGAAACTGCTCGAGCAAACTGAATATTACTGGTTACGTTTATTTATAGGCACCGGGTTGATGGATGAATGGAGCCAGTGAGATGAGTGGCAGTGACTGGGTTTTAATCTTTGTTATCTTTTCCGTAATCTTTAATATGTGACACACAAATGGAGACACTTGTGGAAACCAGTTTATTTTCTCCATAGATAGCAGTCTATCAAAGAGTGACCAAGTCAAAGGTCAATGTGTACCCAAGTAAATTTTACAGACCAACAGATGTTCGACTACCACTGGTGACAAATGTGACTGGACTACACTACAGTAGTATTTTATGCGACCATTAAATTTGTGTAATTCAATTTGAACCAGTGTGTGTACCGGACTGAATTTTAAGACAGGTGGGAGGTGATGAAAATAAGCATGCAAGGACGCTTCCATATCTCAAAAAGGAGCAGCCCAATCCTCCAAATTCTTTTCAATTATTTCAAAGGCAAGGAGTTGTACCTGTGACATGTGGCTTGAAACCGTCTCAGTTACATTACTGTGAGCGTAAATAATTGTATTGGTGGTGTACCATATATACAGAACAGCTAGGTTGGTTGGATCATTGCCTGTTAAAGATTGTAAAGATAAATTGTAAGAAATCACACAAGGGCCATTTGAAATGTTATAACTCAACACCAAATTGAAGATAATTTGATAAATTGGTATTCAATGGGCAGTTCATAAATTATACAGGAATAGGCATGTACCCAAGGCTCAAATTTAGCAGGTGGCAGGCAGCAATTGCCACTTAAAGCGCACAAAATGCCTTCCATAAAACTTAACAAACAGGTTTTGCTTTCCATCTGGTTTCTAAAGTTTCTGGTATATCCCCAGAATTTGCGTTTGTCACTCTTCTGCATTTCAAATGCAAAACTTAAAATATTGAAAACATTGCTATAATTATTTTTATCGAATTATAGATGCGGCATTCTCGACACTCATTCAGATTACATTGGCCGATTATGGTTTCCGAAATGCGAGGTCAGCAACAGCGAGTAATAGAAATGTCCTGAGCTATTTGGACCAATTCTTGGACTAGTCATCCGGTTTTAACATGTAGTGTTAAAAACTAGTTTAGCCCACATTAGGAAACTACTGGTTGAACTTATGCTTATTTAATCAGCCGAGAAGTTCGACAAAGCTACTTTAGAACGTATTGCGATCATGGCCAGAGTTAGATATTCAGTAATCCGTCACCGTCTCAGGGTAATAATCCACGTACATAATTAGGACTTTTTGTAAGTGTAAGTGTATATTTAATAAAATAAGTAAAAATAACTAACACCTGGGCCCTAGAATTGCTTCTAAAATTCATACGTTTGCCACCCAATTAAAATTTGAAAAGCAAAGATTGCCTCTCAATAAAACATTTTTAGCTTGTGTACCTATTGTCAATGGTCAATGAGAAATATGCAACGTTATATAAATTACAAATGCCATTTTAAGAATATTAGATATGACATTTAGACAAAAAGCTGTGAAAATAGACATTTGTTGACTGACCAGCGATGTAATTTACCAACAAAAATTTTGTTTAATGTTATTTATGTTTCAACAGAAAAATGTGGCTACCAGAGGACCTGTCGAATTATCCAAAACATTCCATATGCTAAGGGCAAGAGTAAGATTTTACATGCTATTCTCACCAGGTCAGCATCATACCCGTCTTTTTTAAACTAAAAATGACATATGGGATGGAAACTAGTTCCCGACTTGTTTGAACACTTCTTTTAACAATGCACTTATGATGGATAATGCATCGTACCAAAGGTTATACTACTAGATACGTTACCCCAACAATGTCAAAAAAGAAAAGCATTACAAACATGGCTAACTGAAAAAAATTCTCAGCAGGAAACAAATGCATTTAAGGAAAAAATTCAAATTAACACGAAATCCTTTTACATGGTAATCTAATGGCTGTAATGCAAGTTCACATTAAGAACTGTTTGGCACTGAACTTAAAAACCAATTACACCATTTGGGAAACTAAAGAATTTACTGATGCTAACATCACCACTTAAATTGTCTGACAAAATTGCTGACATATGCATCTTTTGGAGGATCACCAAAGATGTGTGGCAGCAAGCAGAAGCCCATATAGATTGAAAACCGGTACCGTGAAATGTCACCAACATGGCAGTGATTCTGACACTAGTTTCTCTAAAGGCATTTTTGAAACCACACCCCATTATAGTATGCCTTTAGTTTGTTTACTTGGTTTATTTTTTTAATATCCCCCAAAAAGAATTTTTTATATATAAAATAACTGATTTGTTTGTATATAGTAATAGGTCATGATAATATTAAGTTTTCAAGTTTTTATATGATAGGTATATATATGACTTGTAATAAGGAAAAATTATACTTTTTATGAGCACTTTAACTTGTACTGGAAAACTGGTGCACTCACTTTATGCAAGTATACTCATTGGTGGCAGTATGTTGTTTGTATTTGCATTGGCAGTGTTAGTAAACTCACCCATGGTTCTCTCCCTAGCGTGTAGTTGGCCAGACAGAGGGCGGCGGATGCCAGCACACTGGGCAGGTAGTCAAGGAATGGGTCGCTGTCTATCATTGTCAGCTCAGCCAGAAACTGGCAAACAGAATTTTCTATTTAACAATACAGTCAACATTTCATTACACTTACAATGCAGACATATGGTTAAGGACCATTTGTGATAGAAGAAATCTGCTGCCATACTTTCTGATTAGCAGTAAGATATTTTTTATATACACCATCATATAGGCAGGATAGCACATACCATACATAGTCTTTGATACACCATTTGTGGAGAACTGGCTAATGACAAGTGGCTAGCACATTTAATAGTGGGTACTTAATATTGACCAAGTTTCGAAATGATTAGTTTTTGTAAATTTGACCAAGCGGTGTACTCAATGCACTGCACTATATGGTGTGACTTGTACACACTTAATGTTTGGATTAACTGTCAGTTAAATATTTCAAGGAATGTAGCTTTAATATTCCTACATGATAAATGGCTTCTGCTGTATTCAAGCTAAACACTTACAAATGTTAATGACTGGGTCTTGGCATCAGCTTCGTCGAGTTTGAGCAACCTCTCACAGAACCAGTTCGTCGTTGGGACGGCAATGTCAAACGAGAGAACCTTCAGTATGAGATGTTCCATACGCAACACCTAGAAACAATACGAGTAATTAGGAATCAACTTTCACGTCACACTTCTGCTTGGAGAAAGTAGTATTTCATTTAACAATGCACTCATTTTCCTTCTGGCTTCAACTGATTTTATGTTTTAAAATTTTAAATATCATGAATTCAACAGTCATGTTTGTTTTCCTAAAGGCAGCATTAACTGTAAATATAAATAAGGACGACATTTTAACGCTTTGTCACACTGGGTAGTTGCCCAAGGGAAGGAAGGAAGGAAGGAAGGAAATGTTTATTTAACGACGCACTCAACACATTGGTGTACGGTTATATGGCGTCAG
>JAUTBW010006460.1:0-11877 GCA_032361425.1 Peltospira smaragdina
TACCATGGTAACCTATTCTAGGTTGTTTTCAAATTAGAAAATGTCATTGAGTCAAAGATCAACATATATTGTATGCCTCATAATAATATGATGAATAATTAATAATAAATCTAGCCATAAAAACTATATATATAGACCTGAAAACCCCAACATAAAATACTCCAATGGAACCTTTATTTGGTAATTATAAATAAAACTTGCCTAAAAAGCTATTTTCTACCCTTTAAACATATAAATTATATTACTATAAGGGTATTTTAAAAGTGTAGAAGTCTTTTAGCAATAAAATAATCTTATTCATCAGAAAACTGGAATTATCTTCGAAAACCATTGCTTTCTGTGCATTGGTTGCCATGGTAACCGATTCTGAGTTTTTCAAATTAGAAAGTGTCATTAAGTGAAAGATCAGCTTATATTGTATGCTTTTTAATAATATGATGAACAATTAGAAATAAATCTGGCCATAAAAACTCTTAACAGCAACAACAGTTAAAGCAAGAAAAAAACTAAAAGACGCCAATGGGAAGTTTATTTGGTAGCTATTGTTAACCTGTAAAAAACTGTTTTGTACCCTTCAAACATAAAATTCATAATACATTATGATACTTTAATAGTATAAAGACTTATACCAATAAATTATTCTTATTCATCTGAAATAAATGCATTTAAAACTGTGATTTCTGGATGGGAACCATTCCTTTCTGTGTATTGGTTCCCATGGTAACTGATTCTGTTTGTTTTTTTCAAATGAGAAAATGTCATTAATAAACTTGATAAACTTTCTGAGAATAATTGCACCATGATGTGTTGTGGCAGTTAGGATGTCATTTGATGTGTTTATTTTATTTTGTGCTAAAACATTTGAATGAAGTCATGTTTGAGTTAAAAAAATATTAGTTTCATTTCCATCTCCTAATGTTCCTCCCTACATCATCTCTCCATGTCATCCCTGATGTTACGTCATTTTCTCAGCTACCCATCAGAAATATTAATAAATCACAAGTTAAATTCTAATTCACTAATATACACCACAAATAGCCAGGCCTATCTGTTTGCCAGATATATCACAACATTTCTTGTCATGATACAATTATTAATACATGTATCAGTGTATCAATTCTTAAAAAATGTATGGATTTTTCTCAATTAAAGTAAAAAAATATGAATATGACTTTTGATGTACACATTCACTATATATTTATGATATAGTATATGATGTATGTATCTAATAAGTATTATCCTAGTATGCATATATTATGCCATATGCATACATGTCTTAAGGCCCTAGTTTTCACCGGTACATAAAATCCTATATTAGTACTTGACCTGTATAATGAGAGTAGCGAGATGACTGCTTTGGTGACACATCCAATGGACAAAACTAAACTTCTAAATGTTTAAAATAATAAAACAATTCCGGATATAGTAAGCTTAATTCCATTGGTATCTTTCATTAATAACTGTGGTGACATGATAGTTAATATACAAGGAGCTAACTCATATGACTAAAACTATTTTGTATGTGATATACAACTGTTTTCATGAATTTACTATTTATTAGAGAGAACAAAAACTATTTTAATATTGATTATTAATTGAAAACAATTATAGTAAGATGACATTTTAATCATTCACTGTTTGAAGCATTGGATGATTCATTAAAAATGTGCATATTCCCAACTACAAGTATAAATGTTTAAAGTATTTGTTTTATTTTCAAGTCAAACTGCATAATATTATATTTAATTCAGTATTGCGGTACTTATCGTATTGTGAGGTATTGTGAGGTGAATATTGTTATACGCATCGTATCGTGACCCTGCCATCTTGTTATACCCCTACTATATTTACTGGATGGGCATTACTGCTGGTGGACTATTAATCCCTGAGAGCAGTTTAAAAATTGCTGAACAAAGTACAGTGCTTGTTTGTTATGTCATAGCATTCCACCGTGTTTGGCGGGAAGTTTCCAGAAATACCGCTTACAAGCTTCGATTTTTGGCGAAATCTCTGTAGCCAAGTGGTTATGGAATTAGTGCAGTAGGTTTAAACCCAACCAGTTGACACCTTGTGTTTTTCAATATCACATATATTTAACATAAATAAGACAAGATAGACATGTAGGTAATAATAAATACATTTAAACTAATTTTGGCAGTCAGTCCCATTTTTATACTCATAATAAGAATGGACTGCACAGGCATGCATTAAATACCAGGCACAAAAATCAAAAATGCATAGTTTCTTGTCATTACAATAAGTCACTTAAAGTGGGACTCCATCAACAAAATGTCAGGTTACACTTTAATGTCAGTCATTGTGTGGTCATATGGCTGTGATCACAATTTTAAATGACACAAGACGTGTGATAATGGCACAACACATATCTTGGCATTATGACTCTCTGAAATCACTTTGCAACCTGTTCTAATTTACGGCACAAATTTCACGATGTTCAGACCATTTTTAAAAAGGAAAAACAATGGGAGGTCACTCATAGGACATGATTCCAATGCATTCCTGCAACAACATTGTATCTAAAGAATGAATTGACATGCATTTTCCTAGGATTTGACTGATATAGAATATGTGTGGGAATTTTATTTTTTAATATATTGAAATACTGTTTATTTGTTTATACATTAGCTGCCATTTATAATTCAATTTTATACATATTCCACAGTTATTGTATGACAGTGTGGATTTTGCAAATTGAATTAATTGTATGTTTTAATTATGATTCACAAATGTTTTAGCCTGTTTTATTACACCGCAGTGTTAGAGATACCCATGGGATATGTTTTGTCTCCTATAATGTGGGATATGCTCTTCAGCTGCTCAATGTCACACAGCTTCTCCTAAATTGACCCTAGAGGTGTACAATTAATTGTTTTGCTATAATTTAAATAGGAGTGTACCAAGCATGTCATGGACATGAATGTAATATTCTATTTATTATTACTGTAAAACTGTTCTGGCTAAAAGACTTCTCTTCATAGACATCAAACTTGATCAGAATTACATCATTTTATTTTAGTTACAATCAATTTGTTGCAAAGAACATTCAATCTCTTGCAGACAGACCATGCAGTGCTGTGTAAGAAATACAATACAAAACATTCCCTGCAGCTTATGTGTTTTTTCAATCATACATCATTATTGACAAGACACTCACTGTAATATAAACAGTCTCAAATGGAAACATATTTAGTATTCTACATGTAAATGATGTCACATTATCTCTTAAATATTATGTATTTGTTATGTAAGAACTGTATTTACTAATTCATATCACTATCAATTGGTTTCAGGTCCACAATGGACTTCCTGGTTTAGAATTATAATGAGTTATTGTAAAGACTGTGTTCGAACTGTACAATGGACAAGATTGTGTGTTATAAACAAAAAAGTGGTTCCAACAATAAAATGTCCTGGAAAAATAGTCAAACAGACATCTGAAAGTTGTTGCTGTAAGTTTTAAAAAGACACATGACACAGGGGCTTATCAATGTAATATAATTTTATTTTAAAAAATCCAGAATTTCTAAGAATATACAGAAAAATATACATAATTTATTGAAAGTATTGTGTAGCACCATTTTTATCTATCCTTTTCAAATATTCTAGCCAACAATTTTTTTAGGCTTGTGATACATCTCATATGCAACATTGGTAGATGTGAACTGATGGAATCAGTAAAATTCCACTTATTGTGAATTTAAAAAAAGAATTGTGTTTTTATTTCAAATTTTAATTCTCACTTAATTATTATAATAACTTGCACATCCTTTTACACTGTTTTAATCAATTATTTAATTGTAAAATACTTATCATTCTTTACCTTGTTCTGATACCCAACAGCTGATAATTTTTACACTCGTTTGTGAATAAGGCTCCTGTATTTAGTATAGCTTAAGAACAAAAAGTCACTTTGGACCAGATGCAACTTTATACCTTTTGGCCTGTATCTCGATCATAGCTACAGTGACTTCTAACGAGTTTTCCTTGTGCACCATACTTCTAGTGAAAATAGCATGATTGTTTTCCAGGTTTTTTTTGTCTTTGATATAATTCCTTTCATTTTTAATATTTATTCATTACCCAGTGTAGTCATATTATACTGAAGAATAGGAATTTTTCTAAATAAATAAGTAAACCATCTAACAAATCTAACAGTATTTATATTTTACAATTTAGAGTTTAAACACTTATTTTGGAGAACTTGAACATTTGAAACGGCAGTGACTTCACCAATGATTAAACCTAGCGGTCATCTATCCTTGCATTTCTCAATGTTGATTTGATGACATATCACATTTTCTTTATTTTTATTGGTTAATGTCCGAAGGCAGTATCATTTTTGATGGACCGGTTACACAGATTTGGGAGGCAATATCACAAATTATGGATGGTCATGTGACTGATTCTCGACCAATAAAAATTCAAATGCATTTTCAGTATGTAATAACAATATTTATCCATTACCCAGTGTAGTCATATAATGAAGTACATAGCAATATTTCTAAATCATGCTCATCTGAAACCTATATTTATTAGCTGCATATTTTAGCCGAATAAGATATCTAGGTTTTCTGTGTGTATATTGGACCCATATTAATTGTGCCAAGAAAAAGAATTGTAACAATAAAGTAATACAAAAAATAAATCTGAAAATGAAGCTATTACCTATTTAACGTTCTCTTAATTTTAAAGTTTAAAATATCCAAAATATATTAGAAATATGTGTGTCCTTCCATTCAAAAACAAATAATCTAAATTCCAATTACTGAAATTAATTAATTTATTTCTTTCTTAGTTCCATCTACAGAGCAGTCTTCATCAACATCAGGTATGTATACACACCTTATGCCATCAACAAGTACATGTTTTTGTGAGAATGAATACTTTTTACAGAATATGTAGGGAAATGAATGGTATTTGAAGATGTATGTAATACTCTAGAAGGTATATGTATCATATTTCAGAATAATAATTGACATTTTAATGCATGAAGCATTAAAAGCTTGATCCGTTTCTTTCTCAAATTATCTGTCTTGAATATAACAGAGAGATTTCATTTTATATATGCTTGTTATAGAAATAGATAAAATATATGCAAGAAAAATGGTGCTAATTTAGTATTTGTTGATACAAATTGAATATTTATTCTCTTGCAGTTGAGACTACAGCCCCTACAACAGCACATCCAACAACTGGTATATAGACAGTACACTTATACCATTAGTGCTTATTAATTTCATTTGTAAGCTTCAAAGCTATAGGAAGAGAAATATAATGTTAACTGAAATTTTAAATATAGATTACATAAGACATTTTGAATAATTTTAAAGCAAATTACGAGATAATTACTGTTGTTTGAAGATGTAGGTCACATGCTACAAGGTTGTGTTTCATATTTCAGCATAATCATTAACCATTTAATATATACAGAATTAAAAGCTTGTGACGTGTCTTTGTTTAATTATTTATAATCAATGAAACCTTTGAAATTCATTTCATTTATGCTTGTTATATAAATAGATAAGAGATATGGGGGGGGGGGGAAAGGTGCTGATTTTGAATCTTTATTCTTTTGCAGCTGAGACTACAGCCCCTTCAACAGCACATCCAACAACAGGTATAGATACAGTACAGTTGTAGCATTAGTTGCTATACATTTTATTTGTAAACTTTAGAACAAATTACGCAAAAATTACTGTTGTTTGAAGATGTAGGTCACATGCTAGAAAGTTGTGTTTCATATTTCAGAATAATAATTATCAATTTAAAATATGCAGAAATAAAAGCTTGTGTCATGTCTTTGTTATATTTATAATGAATGTAACCTGTGAAATTAATTTCATATATGCTTGTTACAGAAAAAATAGGATACTGATTGAGTTTCTGTGCATATATTTGAATGTTTATTCTCTTGCAGCTGAGACTACAGACCGTACAACAGCACATCCAACAACAACAGGTATAGAGACAGTACAGTTGTAGCATTAGTTAACTGAAACTTTAAATCACTGAAAATCCAGTTAATATTTCCATTTGAAATGATCTGTTATAGTCAAATGCATGTCAGATGCTTGAAGGTGTATATTTGATACTTCAGTATAATAATTATCCATAAAATATATGAATAATTAAAATATTGTGTCTGTCTTTGTTAAAGTATCCATGACAAATGTAACCTTTTCTTTCTTACATGCTTGTTATGCATAAAAGATATCCAAAAGGAGGATGCTGATTGTTTATTTGTGGATACAATTGAATGTTTATTCTCTTTCAGCTGAGACTACAGCCCCTACAACAGGTATATAGACAATACAATTGTAGCATTAGTGCTTATTAATTTGATTAGCAAAATTCAAAGCTATCAAAAGGGAAAAATAATGTTAACGGAAATTTTAAAAAGGGAAAATCCAATTAATATTTTTTCATTTGAAATTATCTATGACTGAAATCAGTGAAATTTTCTTTCACTAAATGCTTATTACAAAAATGGATTTTAAAAATATGTTATAGAAAAAGTTATATGAAAGCAGTATAATTATATTGTTAATGCCTATTAATTTGATGTTTAAACTCTTAATACCTTACATCACTGTGTATTAGCCGACATCTGTAGAAGCCAACCCCTTAGTTTCCCTCTTTAAATCTGGTGGAAAAAGACTGGTACCTTGCATAAGCGAACCCAACTTTAGCCATCATTAGTGACAGAAAGTAGATTTTTCACTCGACTATATTTGTGTTTCATGGGTATTTAAATCAGTCAAATTACAAATACAGATCTAAAAACAAACATCCTACAAAAGTGGTACCTAATGTAAATAATATTTTAATACAGTTACTTTCGTACAAGTTTCCTATTTTGTAGAAGGTGGTACATGGATAAAACCTCTATGTATTATTTATTTTTACAAAACATAACTCAAGGATGAACAAATAACAGAAAGAAAATATTGCCAGGCATGGTCAGTTATATTTTCAGTTGTGTAAAAAAAAAATCAGAAGTCGAGCTCTGATTATGTGACCCACTTACTGTTTGTGAAAACTTTGGCAAATGTTTCTTTATATATTAAAAAAAAGAAATATTTGCAGTTTATATACATGATGAGTGCTAAATATATGACAAACAAATCTACACTATTATGGGACTATGGATGTTACTGCAGTTGCTTAGAAAAGTATTTTAAAAAAGTTTTTATGCTTGAGTTACCTGTTTCCATTCCTCACATTTTCCCGATATCTTACATAAATTATTTTATCAACTCTCTGTTGGAGACTTGTAGAGCTGAAAAGTTGGCTAATACACAGCGATATATGGTATATTGTTTGCATTGGTAACCTTTGGATAATTCCAGTAAAAGCATTTATTATCATATTTATTTTTATTTATTTTCTATACTGAACAAATTACTTGTTAATATTGAAAAACATTGTGTCATTCATGCAGGTTTAATAACTAGAAAACTAACATATTGACTTTGTTGTTCCACATAGAGGGGTCAATTACAATAATGTCATGTTAAACTGAAGACATTATTTAGTTTTTACCTATGATTTACAAAAAAAAATCCAATTAAATTGTTCAGTCTAGTCAAGAAGTGGAAATTAAATCTTGATAATGAAGCCTCAGATCTTATATTACAAGACAGTTGAAAGATTTTAAAATTACATTGTCGATTTTACCATATTTTAACACTGGTTACTAATACAACATACAAGCACTACAGTATCTGAATTTCACATGTTAGCTTTCGCTATCAGTGGATATCATCAAATGCTAAATTCAAATTCTGCCATTTTGTTCAAGCAAGGCGGGTCTCCCTGTGAAAGAAAATGTTATAACATTTGTTAAATACAAGAAGGACACTGAAATTATTTTAAATATCATTTGTTTATTGTTATAGATGTAGAATTGAAGACAGGCATGAGTTTAAAAAAAAATGTGTAAGTTAACTGTTGAGAGTCTGGATTACAAAAGATATTATTGAAATTGATAAACGGATACAGTATTTCTTTTAGTAAATAATCTTGTAAGTACATAATGTATTATTTTGCAGCTGAGCCCACAACCAGTGGTAGACCAACAACAACATCAGGTACAACTATGGTATAATTATAATATTACTTCTTCTTTTTCTCTCCCTAAAAGGGAAAGATTAAAAAGAAAAATATCTGTTTTTGGTAGGTACTACAAGGGTTTTAATGACTGTCTATGATTGGCAACCTGTTCCATGAAATGACTTTATGACACAGGCATTGTAAATTAAGATAAAAACTTACAGCAGGTAAGAAGTTCCAGATCATTAAAGATATTCTTGAAATTGTAGAAGGCATGTAGCATTTCGTTCAGGAAATAATCTATGAATACATAATTGAATGTTTATTTTCTTACAGCTAAGACCGAAGCAACTACCAAAGAAATACATCCAATAACAGAACTAGGTATAACTACAATTGTAATTTTTTTTTTTTTTTTTTTCATTTACTCAACCAAGACAGAAACTTATATGAAACTTAATAATATATATTAGATAGTAGTAGTGAAGATGATTAAGTCATAAAGGCATCTGTTGTATAATCACCTGGCTATTTAATTATTTATAGAAAAATCCTGGTACCTAATGTAAATAATATTTTAATACACAGTTATTTTCATACAAGTTTCCTATTTTGTAGAAGGTAGTATATGGATAAAACCTCTATGTATTATTATTTATTTAAAAAAAAAATTAAGTTATATACAGTTGTCTATTATATCAAGTTATACTGTACAAGAGATCAAGGAGAAATGACCGGGGGGAGGGGGTAATGTCAAATGAGAGGAAATGTCCTGATGCCATATTTATACCTCATAAACCATCATAAAAGTTGCAATACCCAGGCAACAAGCAACTGAATGTTAGTTCTTTATAATTATATTAAATGTATATTTTAACCGTCTGACTACTGAAAATTTGTTGTGAAAAATGGTGTAGTAAGTACACAAATACAATGTTTTTGCTTATTTACTGAATAAAAAATTAGATAAAACATAAAATAATGTTTGTGTGTGAATTGGTATGAATTATTTTCAGTGTCTGGCAAATCATCCATTATTAATAATTTATGTACTTTGTTGACTCAATTTTTGTTCTGAAACCAACTTTGATGTTTTGTCAGCGATTTCACAACTTCTGATGTGCATAAAACGATCAAAATTACAATAAAATTAGCTGATTTAATCAGCTACCAGTTCCTCAAAGTGATCGTGACATTCTGCCATTACTGTCAAATACCCAAAGAAAATTGTGTTTAAAAAAAAAAAATCATAACATTTTTGAAAAAACTAACCAAAACAAACCAGGACACTAAACATTGTGACCTATTTCCTGTTGCCTGGGCGTGTACACTAGATGATTCTGGTTGCAAAATGGCAGGAAACTTTTATTAAAGGGACACTTACGGTCGGCAAATGGCGACTCAGCTTTCGTGACATTGGGCAAGATATCTTGCTTTCAGTAGTCAGAAGGTTAAAATCCAAACAGCATTGCAACATTGTAAATTCACTAGGGAGAGGTTGGGTTTCCCATATCTGGCACAGAAACTATTTTGTATTCACTGTATCAGAACTGTAGTGTCTGATTAACATCACTATCAATTTATTTCAGCTCCACACTGGACATCTTGGTTTGCAATTGAATACTTTCCTTGTATCAACTGTGTCCAAACAGTGATATTGGCAAGAATGTGTGTTATTGGAAAATATGTCGTTCAGTCATCAAAATGCCCTGGAAACAACACTAGATATACCAAGGAAAGTTGTTGCCGTAAGTTTAAAAGCAGACAATTTATGATTAGTGCCAGATTAGCAATATAATGGAATGGCATTTCTGAAAAAAAGAGAAAAAAAAGTAAGTGCATGAACATACTAAATAATAATACTTTATTATAAGTGTGTGATGACACCATTTTCACATGTAAAGAATAAAAAAAGGAAGTAAAACCAAGTATATTTGTAATACACCTTTATTAAAAACCACATGACTTTAAGAATGAGAAATAGCAAAAATCCCAAGATATCATGTATCCAGTTACATAATTCAGTAAATTATTAATATACTCATAATAGTGAATTTGTAAAATAATTTTAGATATTTGTATGAATTCCGATAATATGGTCTCCATGGTAATGAAAAGTAGAACAGTTCATTCACATGACATTCTTGACTTTCTTTGATATAAAAAAGTAACCATATTCAAGGGAAAATAATATTTGGGGACAAATGATTGTTTTTCTCTTCTCTTTTTTTATTTCTTAAAAATAATAAAATAATTATTATTAAAAATAAATGTATATGACCTTTATTATTAATTTTTGACCATTACCAAATATGACATAATTTTATGAAATACAAAGAACATAGCAATTTCTTCAAATATTACTCTTACGCAACCTATATTTATTAGATGGATATTTGTTTCTTTAACCCTAGACCCCTACAGTATCAAATATGAAAAGCAAAAGTAATTGCTTTGATTAAATAAACAAATAAGAAATACTCTGTGCATTCAGCATACAATTATTCACAGGTATATTTTGGCTTATATTCATCATGAAACAAGCATGCATCAGATCGTATTTATTTGAAACGATGCTGTAAATATGCAAGACAACAATGTTGTAGTTACAAAAACCTTTTAAATATTAAGTGCTAGACCCAGGGAAGTGGAATTCTTTAGAAAATAATTTGCATATGTGTAGTGGTTAACAAAGAACACAATACAAAATAGTTTTCCTTTGTCACTCGCTAAAGCTTGTGACAGAGAAAAATGTTTGTATTCGGGACAAATGGGTTAAACATTTTTTAAATAACCATATTTGTGACCAAAAAAGTGAAAATTCAAACTCTGTTTATTAATGTTTTAAATAATACTGATTTTGACAGTGTTGTGTTTATAGTATGCTTTGTAACAGAGTTGAGGATATCTTGTTTGGACTATCGTGTATTGAACAAGTTCCATTATATATTTTAGAACATTCATGCAAATGGTCATATGATTTATAGGTTTAATAAATAGAAAACTTATATATATAGTGACTTTGTTGTTCCACATGGATGGGTCAATTGCAGTTAACTGTTGAGAGTCTGGATTACAAAAGACATTATTGAAATTGATAAATGGATACAGTATTTACTTTAGTAAATAAGCTTGTAAGTACATAATTTATTATTTTGCAGCTGTGCCTATAACCAGTATTAGACTACCAACAACAACATCAGGTACAACTATGGTACAATTATAGTATTACAATTTATTTATTTTTCTCTCCCTAAAAGATAAAGATTAAAAAGAGAAATATCTGTTTTTGGTATGTACTACTATGATTTTAATGATTTTCTAAGATTAGCAACCCGTTCCATGAAATGACTTTATGAAACAGTCATTGTAAATTAAAATAAAAACTTACATCATGTAAGAAGCTCCAGATCATTAAAGATATTCTTGAAATGTGGAATACATAATTATAGCATTTCATTCAGGAAATAACCTATAATTGTTTTATTGTAAAGTAACTGTGGAGTTCCTGAATTACTAAAGATATTACTGAAATGGATAAATTTATATAGTTTTTCATTAAGCAATTAATATTTTAATATCATAATTTATTATTTTGCAGCTGAGCCCACAACCAGTAGTAGACCACCAACAACATCATCAGGTACAACTATGGTACAATTATAGTATTAATTATTTTTTTCTCTCTCATTAAAAGATAAGGTGTCATTGGACCAAATCAAATTAAATTGGCCATAATACTAACGTTTGTTAATAAAAGTAACAGAAGCAACGTATCAAGCTGTCAGAGCAGTATACCCACAG
>JAUTBW010006571.1:0-11876 GCA_032361425.1 Peltospira smaragdina
GAGAGAGAGAGAGAGAGAGAGAGAGAGAGAGAGAGAGAGAGAGAGAGAGAGAGACAGAGAGAGATAGAGAGAGATGTTTTATTTAATGATTCACTCAACACGTGATTAACACATTTTACTTATGGTTATACAGTGTCAGACATACTTATGGACCATTTTAATCATAAATCTGCTGCTGTCACATGGGCTAGTCCTCCTGATAAGCAACAAGTTATCTTTTATATGCACTATCCCACATACCATGACCTTTGTTACTCCAGATGTGGTGCACTGGCTGTATTACCGATGCCAGTAATATATGATTAAAGACCATCTGATAGTGAGGAAACCTGCTGTCCACAGACAGGATAACACTACAGACTTTATTATATGTGTTGTGGAGCACCGGTTAAAATGTGAAAGAGATGAATGAGATCTATCACATAAGCTCCCAATTTATTAAAGACAATTTATTAGGTGTGTCAATCAAGCACCATGTATGAGAGATCAAATTTCAGACATTCGTACACAGTCCAATGTTACACACTTCTAAATCATTTGCAACTAGATACTTCAAAATTTTCAGTCACACCACATCTATTGTTAACTTCCTCTTTTTGAAAACACTAAAACTAATCCCCAACACAGACTTACTGAAAATGCCATTAAATAAACATATTTTAAAAGAAGTTTTACCGATGCCAGTGACACCCCCCAGTCACGTAGCCGAGGCAAGAGGTGGTGTGCGACGTTCTTGTAACTGGTGATGCCCGTCCTCAGCTTCACCGTGAGTGGCACGTCGAGGACCGTCATCATGCCTGTGACCATCTTCTCCAGACGGTTCGGCTTGTCCAGCAGAGCAGAGCCTGCTCCCTAACGGGAAACACGATCAGTATTAACACTTAATATAGCCTCAATAAATTAGCAGACATGGCAATTGCAAAAAGTGCCTGAACAGTATATAGGCTGGTTCAGGGGAGCCTGTTATTTCCAGCTATTAATTCTAACCATGCTGGGGCATAAATACACCCATAGGTGTACAATTCTCATGCCTGATTAGTTAGTATTTTTGGTATATTCATATCATGTTAAATGTGTAACTACTAGTATCTTTAATAAAAATTATAATGATAATAATAATAATGATGATGATGATGAAAATGATGATAATAATAATAATAATAATAATAATAATAATAATAATAATAATAATAATAATAATGAAATTGCATTGAATTTTGACATCAACATGTGAGTACATTGTTGGATAATCATTATTTTAATGTTTGTTTTCCTTAACTATCAAATGAACGTAATGAACAGATCAAATAACAGCAGATGTCATGAAGAATAAACTGTGTTCAGCATTGTTCACTTTGCCTTTATGCCTTCTAAAATGTTTACATTTTACTACCTATCATGTTGATGATTTCTCTACCTTTGTCTGACACTAAGCAGCCGATCAGTTTTTCATGCCAGTGTATCATTAAACACCAATTCATTCCTTTGTTCACTTTGCAGTTACCTTTTGGTAAATGAGATCTATAGGACAACCGCAGTTGATATCGACAAAGTCAATATGAGCGGTTTCGTTCAACAGCTGAGCACACCGGGTCATTGTGTCGGGAAACGCTCCACACAGCTGAAGATAAACAACAATAAATAATTGATAATTCCTCACAGATCGTTTTGGTGGTAATGACATCATGGATGGATATTGGTGTGACAAAAAAATAATAATAATTTTTTTTTTTTTTAAATAT
Organism: Peltospira smaragdina; assembly: GCA_032361425.1. Taxonomy (NCBI): domain Eukaryota; kingdom Metazoa; phylum Mollusca; class Gastropoda; order Neomphalida; family Peltospiridae; genus Peltospira; species Peltospira smaragdina. Next base: position 1,743 of record JAUTBW010006571.1, read on the forward strand.
GAAAGACATATATCCAATAAGTATGACATAAATCTGCACATATCAAATACTGTACTATTCACTCAGATATAACAGAAATTTGAAAATATTCCAAAGCAAAAATAGGAGTTTGTCAGGAATATGTTGACTTTTTTTTTGGTCAATGTATTTTTGTCTTACTTTATTTTATACACATATTCATGCCCAGTCTGTTTGAAATTCCAAAAGGAATGTTTTAGGACCCTGGTCACTCGTAAGAGGTTCAGTCTTAAATAGGTTTTAAAAGCAAAACTAACATGCTGATCTAGAATATAATCATCAGATAATACTATTAAATTTCAGACAGATGTCACCAAATAATAATCACTAAATTCTACTGAGTTTTAAAGTTATAACTGACATCAACTTCACAATAACAAACAAAATTAATTTCACCTGAAACTGAAAATACAATTGACTGTTGAATGACTTAAAATTATTAACTTACCTGAACACCAAAGATATCTTCTGAGGCATGGCGTTTTATCAGAGACCACTCAGGCTGTTTGCCCTGTAGGATGCTGGTTGCCACTGCCATTTCCCCACATGTTATGTCGGCACCCAATCGCTTACATAATCTTCGGAATGGTAGATTGCCAACCTGTAATATACAAAATCAAGAATTAAGTAAATTACATTGTAGCTGGATTTATTTTTAAAATAAGGTACATATATATAGGGTAATCTGACAGACATATTTAGGTATATTTCATATACATTAAACAGCACTAATTAAAGACTATTTTTGTCTCAAAAATTTAAAGAAATATTTTTAACATTTAAATTTACTATCAGTAAATCAGAAAATGTTAGTGATGATACAATATTAATAATACTAATGTTTACCATGAACAATATTTTGTGATTTACATTATAACAATCAGTAAGACTAGGCCAGTTATTTTAGCAATCAAAATGTGAAAGCAGGGTTCTTCTTTGGGGGTCAATTGAGATTTCTTGTAAAAATATGTGGAGTCCTATAATAGGATTATAAAATAAAACTTAAATTTTTTAGAGTGCTGTCCAAGTTCCATGCTTCAAAAGACACTTTTTACGGGTCAGTGAGATCTCTGCAAAGATTATAACATATAGACATTACTACTCATATCGGCTCTTTTACAAATACACTCGTGATAATTCCTACTCCCCATTATAAATGGAAATCATACTAGTAACTAGTAAGATTTTCTAAATTGTTTTCCACTGCAAGTTAAAGACAAATAATAATATACTCACAGTTGTTAAAGGGGCCAAGTAGAGTTTCTTTTCAAAGTCTATCTGCAAACAATAACATTATGTGTAATTAATTAATATATATTCTGTGAAAAACAAGCACGTACAACATGGACCAAAATAAAGTGTGTTCACACATCTGGAAAACTGTAATGTAACTACAGCTTTAAAATAAATATTTCAGTCACTATATTTATATTTTTAGTGGCCCAAACATGTTTTCAATAATTTGTTACTGAAAACAGGTAATGCCTTGGATATATCAACAAAAACATCAAAACAGCATACAGGAATGTTCAACCTATGTTACAAATGGTTAAGAATTGGGTCAGGTGTTTTTATTTGATCAAGATTACAATATACGGCCTTCAAAAGAAGTGTTTAAATGAATGTTTACAAAATCAGATAAACCAAGATGTTGTTTTGAAAAATGTCATTTAGAGAGGTATGTGGCAACCTGGCAGTTTCAAATCCTGTGTACTGTGTTATATGGTACATGTTACCTATTTAATTCAGTTTTAAAATAAAGTTTCACAGAAAAAAAGAAACCCAAACTTTAAAGGCAAGAGAAACAAGCTATCAATTAAATATTAAAATATGTGCTAAAATTACAAGTCTTTTCCACCACTGATTTAAACTACTTTGAAAAGATACACTGTGGATAATAACACACAAAGTAAAATTTAAACTACAGTTGCTATTTTTAACTAACCGTTTTTCTCTCCGAAGGCCGTAGCTTGATGACGTCCTCATTGGTGATGCACCCGACAGGTTTGCCAGCGATCTGGCCAATATTCTGGTCTTTTAAGTCAATTACTGACACACATTTCAAGTGTCCATTTTCCCAGGCCACCTCCCAAAACCCACTTTTCACCTTGTCGTCAACCGACGGCGACTGAAAGTTTTTCGAAATCAACCAGTCTGCTTTGTCAAAGTTGTATTTCTTCTTCCATAGCAACTTCTGAAGATCTTTTGTCAGAGTATTCATTGTTTCGTCTTTCTGTGACCGTTTCTCACACAGTTCTTGGTTCACTATATTTTTTAAGTTTTCATCTATGTGACAGCTTGCATATCTACAGCGAATTCCACATGGGCATTTTCCGAACGTCTTAAACACATAACAATCATCTGAAACGTCTGGAACTTTGGCAGCCATGAACTTGGCAACGTCATGCTGAAATTTGCAGGAATCACCATACGGACAGGTTTCCTCATTAACAATGGCTGGACACATTTTATCTGCTGGCTCTATGCGTTTGGTACGTGGTCTGTTTTTGTTGCAGCCCTTCACTTTCTGTTTCTTTGCCGGTGGCTCTGCCTCATCTGTTGTTGACTCATCTGGAGATTGGGGTTGAACACTGTCTTTTTTTTCTTTTATGACTACATACCTTTAAAACAAAAATGTTTCACATATTCAGTTAATTTATAATCAACAAAAACAAATCAAATTATAAAATACAATACCTATCATTAGAAGAAAAGAAAAAAACATTTCCAATGAGATGACATCATTATCAATATCACTAACCAATTAAATTTCATTTTGTTGTAATATTCAGTACTAATTACTATAATAATATAACGACATATATTAAAGTCATATCCATAACTTAACTATCAAAGCTACCTCACCAAAGCCATATTAGCAATTTACAAGAATTGTAGAAGTTTTATTTTACTGAAGATGATACAACAAAATATATGCCAGTATTTAATCTGTTTTTAATTACAATTATAATTACTGGGGTTTTTGTTCTTTAAAAATTGTACAACTGTCAGTAAATAATTTCTAGCTAATATCTTTGATCCTCTGTTATTTCTATGTGCTAAGAAAAAGGACAAGAATACATATATATGCTATTTTCTATGATTAATTTATAACATCCTCATATTTAATTTATAAAAATCTAAGGAATAAAATACAAATAACTATATTACAAAAAAGGGACTTTCAAGTAAAAAAAAAAATGAATAAAAAAAAATATATGTACATAATAACAACAATAATTACAATAACAACAGTAATAATAATATAATGTGAAAACATTATTTGTCTCACTCTTTCTTTATGCATGCATAGCCAGGTTTGACTGCAATAAGATCAATGATGCCCAAGCTGTCAGCAGCGTTTGTAGGATCAACTTCGGCTTCCTTTGTAGCATTTGTCTCATCTTTCACAGGAGTTTCTTTTGAAGAACCATTCTCCTCTTTTACAGAATTGTTTTCTTCATTTCCAGAGTTCTTAACAGAATTCAATTCTGTAACAACATCCATCTTTTTAAAATGTTAGTGTGCTGTAAGAAAAACCATAAGACAATATTTTAAAGTGAAAAATGTCTATAAAGATATAGACCTATCAGTTGAACAAGCAGATGCTTGACATTGTTCAACTAGTAGAGGTTTTCTATTGATATTAATAATGAGAGCAAAATCTCAGAAAAATGCACATGCACACACACACATAGCCACAGTAACTCATGAATGGTTCCTTAGACTTTCTTTTACTTTGGACTCTACTGGCACTTTCACTCTATTACAGTTTGACAGGACCCTAATCTGTGGGGCTCAAAGATTTCAATGTTATGAATATTACAGCACTGCACATGCACAAGGATTATAGAATTTTAATATTATTAGTCATAAGATATAGAGATATGAAAATCTACTGGCCATGCTTAACATAAATTTGTGTAGCTATGTAGCAAAAGAAGAGGGAAATGCCACTTATATGGACCAGTGATCAGTTAGCAATGTGCATCTTTAATTACGACAGATGTGAAATAGCTGGAGCATTTTTTTAAAATAATATATAAAAAAATGGCTGACTGGAGTGAAGCGAGCAAAAACAGCTCGCTTTCAGACAGTTTTTGGATTTGTTGTTTGAAGTACACCAAGTGAACAGATACCACCACCAGTGGGGTACACAGAAGTCACTGAAAACAGCTTCATGGAAAGTCGTTTGGTAAATCCCAAAGTCTTCAGTTATGAAATAAACATCGCAGATTTTATCGTGTATCGCAGTTCCTTTCCAATGGGCTCTTTTTCGTTTGGCGAAATTCTTCCAATCGTGTAATGTCGGTCGGTCTTTTGGGAAAGTTTGAAACTTCTAGTATCTTTTATAGAAGAATTTGAGCATCTATACACAACACACCTAAATACCATTGTCAAACAGTATAATGAATATTCACTCGAAACAAATTGATTACAAAATGAAACCGCCATGTGTACATGCCATTCTTTGGCGCGTCCGGTGAATTGGCGCAGTTGATTTTTGTATATTCGTAACTAGGAAATTGTCTTATAAAATTAATTTTAACACGATATAAAAATTATATTTGGTCGTAACTTTAGAATTAATTAAATACAAAGTAAATGGTAAGTAGACAATTTTACAAAATATTAGATATATCCACAATTTTATCGCAAATAATTACACACGGTTTTTTTTACCAATCATAATGTAGGTCAATCTCATTAATATTGATAATCGATAAAATCAGTCTTTAAACACTTTTTGTACAAATATTTTAATAAAAAGGCTATATATATATATTTTTTTTTAATTATAAATTAATTATTTACCTTTTTAGTTACAAATGCATGTAAATTAAAATTTCATGGAGAAAAGTTGTTACGAAGAACCTGATGTCTGCAATTTTGAAAACTATCGTCATACGTAATTATTCCTATCATGTTATGTTAACAAAACCTTTAAATATAAAAACTGTATCGAAACAGTCAGCTATGGGCCGTAGCATTATTACTATTGCGCCAAATCACTGAACACGGAGCACTTGCTGTTCCTACAAAAAATGGGGGTAAGTACATTTGTTAAAAGAAAATTAACTGTTTGTGTGCTAAAAATTTGTAATTAACAACACTGATGCACCGTCACTCTCAGTCTGACATCATGCATAGTCACGTGACTTGAGTGAACGCTGGCAATATTTTTTTCAGAGACGGCTAAATTTGCGATCGATTATTGCAAATATATGAAAAACGGCTAGTTTGATAATAAAAAAATTAGGGTTCAAATATGTTCAAAATATAATAGGTGCATACTAACAGATAGCAAAAAGATATTATTCGGACTCTTTAAATAATCTAATTTTATTCTCTTCATTTATTTCCTTTACACCTATATGTCACACACCTGGAATATTATTTGCACCATTTACATCCCCATAATAAAGCCGTTTATGAAAACACAAATTAAGTCATGGATATTGCAGACAAATTTATTTCCTGCAATACAAGGTAATACTGTAAATAATAACAACAAAATATGTGTTTTTGGTATAGAATAACTTGAAACTTGTTCCTATATCGCTAAAACTTGTTTCCCGGTATATCTTGTTGTTCGTACTTATTTTAATACATACCTATAACATAGTGCACATAAGCACAGAGAATGTAACGTGGTAAGTTCTTCATAGAATGTTTTGATAATAATGATAATAATGATAATAATAATAATAATAATAATAATAATAATAATAATAATAATAATAATAATAATATTAACAGCAATAATAATAACAGCAATAATAATAATAATAACAACAACAACAACAATATAAATTATTTAGCAATACGCTCAATACATATTTATTAACATTTATATCGGCATTGGCAACATTAAAAAAAAAAATTAATTCCTAGCAGCTATCTGACAGAGAACAATCTCTGATCAACCGTGTGTAAGGGGCACAATCACAATTAGGCTACTGTGGTGTCCTCGCAAATAAAAGAAGAAAAAAGCCACACTTTTAGCTAGTGCTAGCACTTTCCAAATTAACCAGAATATCAAAAAGAAGGAAGGATATGTTTATTTAATGATGCACTCAACACATATGGCGTCAGGCATATGGTTAAGGATCATGTAGATGGTTACTCTTTCTGATTAGCAGCAAGGGACCTTTTATATGCACTATCCCATAGACAGGATAGCACATACCATGGATTTTGATATCCCAATCATGGGGCACTGGCAGAAACTACGCATAGCCAAACAGGTCCACTATGTGGGATCGATCCATCGATCCACTGCACCATGAGCAAACATGCTTACCACTGAGCTATGTCCTGCTCCCAAACAGATTATCCTTTAGTGAAGTAATTTACTATTATACAATTGCAATTTCTTTTTTTTAACTAAATTCCTACTGGGTATATATTTTATGTAATGTAATACCAATTTACTTTACCAGCATTGATGTTAATGATTACCATAATTATATTTATAGTGAAATTGTCAAATATAAACTGTTTACGTATGGTTTATTAAAAACTTTCCTTTTCAGATACGGCTATCTTTAAGTTTCATATTTCCACATGTTAAAGTCAACGCTTGCACCATCTCTTGCACAAAACTATAAACAATGACAAATACAGAAAATTAACATTTCCCATACAATACTAAATAACCAAAATAAATACAGTACCTCTATACAGAATGGATTTGTTCGTAATGGGTTATCATTCATGCAGAAATAGGACACACCCTTTATCTTCGCACCTGTCATAATAGGCTGAAATCCAAGGCATATTATCAAGGCATGGATTAACAATATTTAAAAAGTAAAATAAATTTTGTCATAATTTAGTTCAGTTATTAGTAAAGAGCAAAAGTGAGTCATGTTTGAAAGCAATTTTGTTTTTTTATGTAACATAAAAATATTTTTATCAGTGGTTATAATGACATCAGAATGTATGGGGGAAAAAAGCCTCAGCGGTTTATTGTAAATTACATAACCAGTATATCAAACAGTTCAACAGTATCAAATCTAGAGGTTTCAAAATGTTGTAAATTTTCTTTGCTATAAAGCCATTAGATTAAAAAATCCACTTGCCATACCTTTAATACACTATGATTTAATTATTATATTCTGGCTTATTTCAGAATTACTGTCCCCTGGCTGTAGGCCGCTATTCTAGAAGCATTTGAAAATCATATGGCATAACTTTGTACTTTTTAAAAATATCACTTTAGCTCAAAGAAATGCAGTAAATAGATAGAATAGTATAGTTAAAATATTTAAAAATCAGTTAACCACCAGTACACACCTCCAGGTCAAACATGTTGAGCAGAGTCAGGGTGTTGTCACACAGGATGAGAATTCGGTTCAACGCTGAGGCCGCCTTGATTTGCACAATTGGCTTCTTCTGTAAGGAAAACAATAAAAATATTTTTGTGATTACATTTTTTTAATATACCATGCATCATAAAGTGTATGAATGAATAAAGACATTACTATACACTTTAATTAAAACCCCATCAGAATAAAAAATAAATGGAGTTAAATTAAGAATAATTAAGTAACAACAGATTTTGGATTTTAAGGAAGTACCTGAAAATTATAATTTAAGTCAGTAAAATAGCAATGAAAGTACAAATCTAATTTCTCAACTGTAAATGCAAAACAAAACTGAAAGAAAGGAGACAATTTCAGACAAAATATCTGAAGAATGTTTAGTTTTATTTTGTTGTCTTATTAAATAGCATTGTTTTTAAATTTACAGTGGTTTTTTTATATACTGTAAATCAACTAAGTTTTGCGTTATGAAAGTATTGCAAGTGATCAACCACAGCCAAAACTGCATATACAAAGTATTGCGGTGTCAGCTTCCAGAACTGTTACTTTAAACCAGTGGTATCTGCAGAGTAAAGTAAGAGCTCAGACCACATGTTGTTTTACTTAATAGAAAGCCAACGTTCAGTACATATGAAAGACACACTATTTACTCTATAGCCTATCTACTTTTTGTTGTTTTCTTCATATCTTTGTGCTTTATATATTATTAAAAAAATTAGTAATCATACCACGGCGAAAATAAAGTTTTCGTAGTTTTCGCAGTACTTTGTTTCTCGCAAAACTTTAGTGATCTACAGTAGTCTCACTTGTGTTTGGTCTTTAATCTCTGAAGCTTTGCATTAGGTTGTGCAGCATTTTAATGTTAGCGCAACACACACTCACCACAGCCAGATATTTGTGGCCTTGTTTTTCACTGTGGAATGAAACTCGACCACTAGATACAGGTCTCTCTTCAATACTGTAGTGCACAACAAAACTGAAAGAAAGAAGAAAACACCCTGAAAAATTATATCATTATGACAGGTTTTCAAAAATGCTGGCAAAACAGAACTTTCTTTGCATCAGGGGTGGGCAATTATTTTTTCCATGCGGCCATGTGAGAAACAGAAAATATTGTGGAGAGCGGGGCCAAAAGGCTTAACTCAATTATGCATAATATTGATTGTATTTCTATTTCTTTATAAAAAGAGGTACATAACATTGTTTTGACAAGCTAATAAGACTGATTTACTAATTATGTTATTTGTACATGAATAAAAAAGCACCTTAGCAAATAATACAGCTTTAGTCCATGCGTGACGTGAAATTATTTTGTAATTCCCAATTAACTTTACACGGGCCAGTTAACCATAGGGTCATATGTTTCTCTACAACACAACAGAAACATGCATACGTCTAATGGGCTTATTTCCCATATGTCTGCCATCCACTGACTTAGAAAATTGACTATAACCTTTAAAAAAGGTTATGTAAATGGTTCTTACCAATCACTGGTTCCAATATAAAGGTTCTTCCCACAAACATCAATACAAGAAATCTGCAAAAACATGGAAAACACTTAACTAATAAAGTTAATATTTATTGTGAAATATCTTTAGTTAATAATAACTGCCCGGTACATCATATTTTCTCAGCATTATTTAGTGATCAGCAGTAATATTTTTTATAAGTGTAATACAAGACTGAATAGGTCATGCATCAAATTTAGTTAGAACTTGCTATAAAGAAAATGCATTCACCAGATAAACACTGCAGATCCTGTGAATGTCCAAATATTAAATAATGTACTGGAGACATCTGAATTCATCTTGAAATATTTTTTTATTTAATTAAAGTATTATTTAATGATGCACTCAACACATTTTATTAACAGTCATATCAACATCAGAAACATTTTAATTAGAAAAAAAACCTAGTGGCTACCTGGCAGGGATCAATCTGACTGACCACATGACAGGTGGGTATGTACAGTACTGGGCTATCAAGGCGCCCTTCATCTTGATGAACTAATGATAACTGATATGGTAACACTAGTATGTAGAATGTGTCAATGAATAACATCATGTCTTTGTTCAATTTATGTCTGAATAAATACAGTTAGAATCTAAGAATAATGAAATGAAGGAGATTAATATTTCATAGAATTTAGTATTTCAGTTATGACAATAAGTGAATAACTGAATAGGCTTAGTGAATACAGAAGATATTCAAGAATCAATTTAGAATGTGACAAGCAGAAATACTATATTGTCCTTTACGAATTAGGCCTATGTCATCATTACATACAATCTGTATCAGAAATCAAATTAATCAGCTATGGCTGTCTACTTTATTTGAAGATGTCAATGCTTATTAATATTAACAAACTAAACTTAAAATTATGCAGTTGCAACTTGCAAGAAAATACCTGCGTTTTTGCTTTATCAGACATAAGCTTCACTCGCTCTACAGCGGGGACAAGCTCAAATGCTTTGACACTCATTTTAGTTAGGTGAATATGAAACTGCTGTCAATTCTGGGGGCTAAAAATCTACAATATTGTATAAATTAATGGGCCAACTTTCATGTTGGCCATATTACACTGGGCAGCGCCATATTGAAAATTTACCCCCTCTGCCGGTGGAAACTCCCACTTAATGGGCGATAATTAGAATATCTACAGCTGAGTTCGGGCGATATGCCATGTAATAATATTATTATGTTATACACAGAGCGAATAATAATAATAATAATAATAATAATAATAATAATAATAATAATAATAATAATAATAATAATAATAATAATA
>JAUTBW010006682.1:0-18860 GCA_032361425.1 Peltospira smaragdina
TTTTTTTTTTCTTTATATAAAATATATTTATAATATAATATTATAGACATATATATTTGTCTCTATATTTCACACACACACCCACACACACACACACACACAGACACACACACACACACACACACACACACACACACACACACACACACATTAATTGTACATTTTACATTAGTTTTCTGAGACTGTATTGCAATGCTCTTTTATTTTTAAATATCCCAACAAAAGGTAAAGTATGTTCAGTAGTTCCTCCATTTATGTCACCTCTGTATGATGCAGTACAACAGAACATATGCTAATTATTATTGTTCTAGTCATTCTATTTTATTAAAGTTTCCTATTTTACTGCAGTATAACTTGACATGTTTATTACCACAAACAATGCTATGGTCAAATCAATTTTTCAAAGCCCTAATGCAGTCATAATAAATCTATAATAAAATTAAACAGTACAAAGGTCTGAAAATAGGTCAAGCTATTAAATATATTTCCTTGAGTATATGTGAATCATTAACTTCTGAGCTTATATATATGTGGGTCAAACTGTACGTCTTTTTGACAAATGAAGACAACTGTAACAGATATCTTTGTAGCATCCAGGTGTCTACAGTTATTAATGTTCAGACTACAACCAGTTGGTTTAAACAATATTTATTGCCATCATATTTATCCATTACTTGGGACTAACAGACATCTCACATTAAGGCCTCTCCCTACATTTTAATTGTGTGTTTGATACAGCCAAGATGACACACAGGTTGATATAATTATCAGTATTTAAACTTCAAAACAGAAAGAAAATTTAGTTATCCGAGTAAAGGATGAATGGGTGAAAGACAATTAGTAAATGATACACAATTTTGGAAAGTACCACCGACTGATAAATTGTATGTCAAATACGATAAACTATTACTAAATGTACTAACTCATCCATTTATAGTTTATCATCACTGGGAGAGAAATATATATTTTATGTATAAAAACAATTATGCCAGTTATCCACATTCATCAACTAGTCATGTTGTGTGAAACATTTAAAACACCTAGAATTATAAGATAAATCAACCTCCAGTTAATGGATTTGAACTGAGTATTTTTATCAAATGAAATGCTCCCACAGTAGAATGTTATATTAACACTGCACAAAGCTTTGTTTGAAGACTGCTGTTAATATTTTTATATTATAACAATGACCATTGTTCTGCACAAACATTATTATATAGGTATTGTGCAGAAAGAGTATAAAATATGAAAATATGAGTAAGAAGACAAGTATGTGTACTCTAAACACACACACACACACACACACACACACACACACACTTATTCATTTATTTATTTTGCTTTATGCACCAGTACTTATGAATTGATATATGCAGTACTGCTGCCATGATTACATCGATTAAAACATGGAAACCCTCAAGTATTCTATATTAAAAGCTGTTTCATGACTTTTTCTATAAATCTCCTGGGTTTTTTAACATATCTCCTGTTTTTTGTGTGACCCAAGCCTGATGCTAAACCAACTTCTAAGGTTGATAGGTCTGTGTTTAAGGTGGACTTTGGCTATATAATCACACTCATTCGAAACTTTTAAATTCTAAAACATTTCACATACAGTTTCAGTAAAACAGCTTACGAAATTTCTAAGTGCCACTCTCATTATATATAAGGAATAACTAAAATTATTTTCACATTCTTACAATCAAATAATTAAAAATAGTGCATTTTTAAGCATGGTCAGTGAATTTCCAAGTCTACAGAACTTAAGTAAATGCATTAAAATTCTACAGCTAATACAGTCCAGAATGTTGAAAACTTCATCTTGGAAAATAATTGCCCTCTGCATGTTGCTGCCAAACTGAAAGGTGAGATATAGCCTTCATCACTGATACAATCATGGCAGTTAGACAATAATAATGGAGATTTTAGCTGTTAGTGTTTAACATTATAAGATTTAGGTTTGATTAAGACGTAGGATATAAGTATTAATGTTTCAATGTGAACAATCTACCGTACTGAGTTACTTTTAAGGACTGCACAGGGATGCTAAAAGCAAACATACCGATCTGTGAATCACTAAATTAACTCAGAGACTTGTTTTCGACAGAAAGCTTTTTATGATAGGATTTCAATCCAGGCAGTTTGCTAGCATTTTAAATAAGGGAAAACAATGGTGGTGTAACAAATACACAGTGGCAAATATAACATATGAATAAGACGTGACAAAAAACTAATATTTACTCATTATTACATATGAATATAAATGAGGAGGGGATGAAAGGAACACCATTTATTGTTTAAAATAATAAACAGATTCAGTATGGTACCTGATCCATTTCAATTTTGTTTAATATTAAAAAGAAAACTAGCATACATGTCACATTTTCGGGCTACTGTAAGTTATTTAAAATGTGTTTAGTTATCTGATATAGCCATTTATAACAAATGTGTTGAATTAATTTTTAATAAAAACATTATTATCACATCTGTCATATGAAATTATGCCAATTTATACTCAATATTTAAGCAAAATCAGTTTGTCAAGAAGGAAGCAAATGTTTATTTAACGACACACTCAACACATTGGTGTACGGTTATATGGTGTCAGGCATATGGTTAAGGACCATGTAGATAGATAGAGAGGTAACCCACTGCCTCCATTTCATGGACTATTTCCAATTAGCAGCAAGGGATCTTTTAAATGCACTATCCCACAGACAGGATAGCACACACCATGACCTTTGATACACCATGACCTTTGATACACCATTTGTTGGGCACTGGTTGGAACGAGACATAGCCGAATGGGTCCACCATGTGGGATCGATCCGACAACCCACCGCACCATGACCATTTGTCAGATAAAACTAGATAAGAAATCATAGCTTAATGTTTTATCATTCATTTAGAATGTTTATAGACAATAAAGTAAGCAACATTAGTTGTCAGTGATTATTAAGTAAGTAACAAGTTTTATGTTTTATGTCATACAGGCCTTATAAAATATAGCAACATTACTTTTATTACAGTAAAGAAAATGACAATTACTTGTTGGTGTATTCAGTCTCCATTTAGGTCAGTTACTGTACATTCCAAGTGTATATGATCTGGCAAACATTTCTATCACATGTAGCCAAGCATCATCAGTTTTTAGTGAGTGTAAACAATGAACAGTATATTTGTTTTTGGTTTAAATTATTAGCAAAAGTTATAATGTAATAGAAAACTGATTAGCAATCAGTGCTAAATGATTCAGAATCGTGTAGTTATTTATGAAATTTGTATAGCAAATTAGTGATGATACCAACTAAACTGGATCCTGGAATGTAAAGTATTTAAAACTTTAATATAATAAGCTTTACTGTCACATGTACTAGAATATAGTAAAATTAAAAGTTTAACAATAAAGAGAATGACAATTACCTGTTTTAGATCAACGTTATGCAAAGGTGGTAACAAAGGTGTACAGGTAAGTGTAACACAGTAAACACATCCACCACAAGTGATAAGATGAGACTCATGCACGGACAACTTGGTTAGCAGTGCAGTCACATACCTAATACAAACAACAACACGTTGTGGCACTAGTCCAACACTCAGGTATTGTACGCACATAACTCACCTGTAACACACACAGGTGTCACTCATGTGACTGCCATGAATTAACGCTGTCACAGCACACATGCAGCTTGGTACAAAGAACTTTTCATTCTCAAGTGAACACAGATCCACACTTTGTACAACTGGGGACAATTTACAAATTGCAGTTCACATGACCCACTCCCGCTTGAATATGCAAAGGACAACTGTGGGGCTATATATAAACCAGATGACCCAAGAGAAAATCAATGGACTGTGGAAATATACAGTGCTGGCCTTCACCTTTGTTTAGTGGCCTTCACCAGTAGTTTGTTCAGGTATTCCGGAGATAATTTCAATAAGATTTTTACCTTGTGGAGTGTAAACACTGTGGCTGTCAGTCACTAATGGAGTTGATTTGATTAATTTGTTATAGTTATGAAGATAAATAGTCAATTCACATACTGAGTTAATAAAGAACTAATATAATTAATGTCGGTTTAAAAAAAAAAAAAAAAAAAAAAAAAAAAAAAAAATTTAAAAGAAAGGCATTTTATTTAAAAAAAAAAAAAAAACCCAACTTAAACTGAAGTTATAAAAACATGCTCTATAAATATCTCTTTAGTTATTTTTGCACTTTCCCTTCTGTTTTACATATATTTAACATATTTTGCTGCATCTACGATTCTATCTAAACCAGATTATTCCTGAATCCCATTGTTAATTTTGTCTAATTTAAACCAGGACTCAGCAAAGCCTAGTACAGTCAGTCTAAAATCTTTGCCCTTTGGTGAACTATTGGTGTGCTGCGGCTGTATTCTACAAAACTATATATTCAACACCCATTAATGTTTAATACTAAAACTATATAATTATTCAACACCCATTAATGTTTAATACTTTGAGTGTATCATTTAATAAATAATTATTCTCAAAACTAGTTTTAGTTTAAAAAAAAAAAAAAAATAAAAAAAAAAAAAATAATAATAATAATAATAATAATAATAATATAGGTCTAGATAATTATTTCAAATTACCCTCCTCCCCCTCCCCCTTTTTAAGATTAGAATAATATAACTTGGTTATGTGAGATATGTTGTAACTAGACACCAAAAGTACCCCCACAAAAAACACGTAAATAAATTAATACACATGTACTAACAGTGGGTGGGACAGAGATGTACTAACTGAAAGCGAGTTAATTTCCCATGAACTATTGATATCCACACCGTGTACTGGCTAACGTACTAAATACAGTACTAATTAAGTGAACCAAGTGCATCTCAGGATGGACACTACTGCAGGGGAGGTAATTAATTAAAGATTTAGGGATTAGTGTACTGTAATATACTGAACTAAACTAATAAAGGATTGGCATCCATGCATATGACTTAGTTAAAGTTAGTGTAATAGCTCAGTGGTAAGCATATTTGCTCATGGTGTAGTGGGTCGTCACGACTCGTGTATCAAAAGCTGTGGTATGTGCTATCCTGTGTATGGGATGGTGTATAAAAGATCCCTTGCTGCTGATCAGAAAGAGTATATTGTAGTGGTATCGGGTTTCCTCTCTATTTAGTTGGTCCTTAACCATATACCTGACATCATATAACCGTACACCAATGTGTTGAGTGCATCATTAAATAAGCATTTCCTTCATTCTTTACCAATACTGTACATTTTCTTAATTTCAAATCAACTATATGATAATTACATTTTCATAATTTCAAAGCAATTGTATGATACTTACATTTTCATAATTTTCATAATACTTGTAAATGAACTGTATTTGAATTGCATTCTTTTAATTTCAAATCTACACAATTCAATTATTATTTATGTGAGGTATGATCAAAATTGCTCTACCAGATTTGAAGAAGCTGTAAGAACAGTAACAATCAGATAAACAAAATGCTAACAGATAATGCAATACATACATGCAGTGATATTGGTACTTCAACACTTAGCCAGCAGAAAGTCCCCTTTATTTGGCATCTTGGTCAAATGGTCAACTGGTCACTGGTCATATAAGAGTCATTTTGCAGTGTAATGCATGGTAAGCAAATTTCTTCTGGTTAGTAATCATAAAACCAAGGACTTAATTTAACAAAGAAGTCAACAAAAGTCCATTGTATTGAAAGTTGTGGTCAGTACACTTGTGATATTATAATACATGTATATGACACATGCTAAGCTTGGATTCCGATTTACACAATGAATGTCTGACATGTTTTATAATGCCTAGAGTGAAGAAACTTCTTTGTGTTATTTTTCAACAGAAGTTTATTTTTATTTATATTTCAATTAATTAAAGCTCCAAGAACATAGATCTCACAAATAAGAATACACATTTAAAACGCTCCTATTTAATACTAAACTAAATATTAAATATTTAAAAATTCAAGTATACTGTTTTTGCACATCAAATTGGTATTTTGTACCACTATTTAAAAATAAATAAATTATACTATATATATATATTTTTCAAATAGAAGGAACAGTCCTGGTAGGTAATAAACCAAGCAACTATTAAAGATGCCTTGTAAACAGGAATTCATCTAACAGGCCTAGAGTTGATCAATGTCAAAATCAATCAAGATATTGTGAATTTGTTGAGGACTCTAACTACTGCAATATGTCACACTCTCTGTGGAACGTAATGCAGGAATTGGTATAATGTGTGATGTCACAGCTCTCCAGGAAGGATGGTCTTATGAGAACGGTACCCAACCACACACCATCAGCGCTAAGAAGCTCAAGTGTTTGGCAAGAGGCACTGCAAGTGTGTGACCTTATCTCCCGTCTCAGGTCAACTCTTTGATGGAACTACTTCACCCCAGGTAGTTGATGCTTGAAGCCTATAAACTTCTAGTTAACATAACAAGTTATGCAATGTGATCTGAATACCACACACTTTCACAAGATTACCCAATCAGGAGACATGCAGGAACTGTAAACTAATACAGTTCATTGTTTCAATCAAAGTTCTTGTAGCTGCAGATAAAAATAACTGATGTATACTTTGAAATGATAGGTCAATTAAAGCGTGTGAAACACTTGTGAAACTTGTTTCCATATTTAAACAATGCTCATAACAAAACATATTGTGTATCTTTACTTTAATAACTAAGTTGACATTTAAAAATAATAGATTAATATACCTGTAACCACACTAACATGTTTTAGTAGTAACTAACGAGTGGTAGATTCATGACTACAAGAAATACCCCAATGTGATACTGTCGAGGATCAATCTCAGATCAATCATGAACTAATGGTATGTTTATACATTTAAAAATATGTGCAATAAATTGTTTAACTCTAATCAAATAACTTTGCATTTCAATACTTCAGTATTTAGTTTTATTACATACCTGTTCAATCTTACTACACTAATACAAACATCAAAACCGTGCAATAAAAGATCTGTATAGCGTATGTGCAATCCGTACCGAACTTTTGTAAGTTCAATCCCTTTTCGTTTTTAACGTTATTATGCCATATATAGTACAAATGACGTCAAATTTGCTTTCAAACTTAACAGTCTGTGACAAAATTTACTCTCACACATTAAAAGCATATTGGTTTATTGGTTATAGAGTTTACAACGCATGACACATCTTTGATGTTAATAAAAATAAAAGACTTAATAAACACAGAACTTCACTTACGTTATTTTGTTATTCCTATTTATTGAATTTGTTTATTTTGCACAAGAATATACCACTCGTTACCTATGTAACAAGAGTAAATATTTCAAGCAATGTATGTAGAAAATGTTCAATGTGGGATGCAATCTCAAATTCAAACCTAGTGTCAACAAATATATAATTAATTTAAATTCTGGATTGTCTACATCATTGAATAAATAACATTCCTTACAATATCTTCAAGTATTTTACTTGTTCAAATGTTGAGCCTTTTAGATATTTCCATTAATTATCAAATAATGTCATTTACATATTTTTTTAAAGACTGATAATGAATCTGACCCCAACAGTACAAGGTCTATGCAGCAATTAATTTGACAAAATAGCCAACAAACAGCTTATAAAGCCAATTTTAGTAGCTTCGATTTGATGTAAATAGTTGTTCTGGTTATTTTAAAAGACTAATAAGCTTATTATGGTAAGTCATTCTATGAATCACAGTAAGATGGCTGTGTATTTAATCAGATTCTAATCTGAAGGGATCACATCAGCTTCAACTGGGCCTCTGGTGCCAGCACATGAAATTAATACCAGCATTCAGTTTAGGACACATTTGTTCCAACAACTGATATGTCTAATAACTAATATCTCAATAGCATGAACAGTAAAAAAAAAATATAAAAATGTTTTAAAAAAGTGGAAGGTTTTATCATATGTAGTCATTACAAGTTATGATAGCAGTTAGCAACATAACTATAAAAAGCTGATGGTAAATTGTTATTCACCATTCCCCACTCCCAATAATTATTATATTTGTGCTAAACTGTGGCCTTATTCACAAAAGGGTGTAAATTTGTTTGAAACTTAGTACTAATCAAAGACATTACTTTCAGCCAATGATCAGACGTAAAAGTTACAATTCGTGTAAAGTATAACTTTACACTCTTTTGTGAATAAGGCCCCTGTTTCCTAGATGATTTGTATTTCAAGGGCCATATATGTAGTAGGCCTACATCAAAAGAATAAAAAGTATTCAAGAATTATCTCTATCATAATCATTATGTTAAATTCATTAAATTTTTAGTTTTCATTAAAACTAAATTGATGTGGATAAATTTATCCAGCAAATGTACTGAATATACACTCCAGTACATTAATCCATAGATTAATTCCTTTTTATTTTACATTACATCATTAATTACCACAATTTTCAAACTGCTACACAATTCTAAACTATTAAATTTTTAATGTTTTACAATTTTTTTAAACAAAATGTTTCCTGGCATTCTAGACAAGATTTAAATGCACTTTTAATTATTAAAAATAAAATAAAATAAAACCACAAAACAGCTCCAATGTTCAAATAATTATGATTACAAATTGAAAAAAGTACATCCCTTTTTAAGATAAACAATTACTGGATATGCACTGACCTTTTGTGATTACTAAATTATATTGAAATATATTTAGAACATTCTTAAAATTATCCTGGCAGGTTGTTAGTTAGTCTTGAGAACTATTTGTAAATATTACCTATGGGTCTCCAATCCATGAAAACCACTCTGAAATGGTTAAATTACTGCTCCTAAAGAGACAACAAATATTGACAGGGACTACTGAAGATGGTGCTAATTGCATGCAACCACCAATGGGACACTTGGAAGTATGGCTAGCAGAATATGGAGAGCACAAGATTCAATACTTGTGCATTTAGCAAGATGTTGGCACTTACCAACCTCCATGGCTTTCTGTTTACATACCAATATAAAAACAAACCTCTGCCAGAGTGCAGCAAATTCAACATTTATAAATGACCACCACTGGAATTTCACAACAGCAAAGACCAATGTTCTGCAACAACTGATCCAGCTTGGTATATTTTATTATTAAAATTCAGTCAAATCTAGGTATTAAACCTGTCTTTAACAGATCTTTCTTTTACTAAATGTAATCTAATTTTATAAAAATGTACAAACTATTGTTCACTAACATATATTCAGCACGTTCTGATATAATCATTATTATACTGCATTTACAAGACATAATTATTGAAAAAACTTAACAGTTATCCTTATGTGTCCCAAGTAATAGTACCAGTAATTAAAAAAAAAAAAAAAAAAAAAAAAAAAAAAAAAAAAAAAAAAAAAAAAAAAAAAAAAAAAAAAAAAAAAAAAAAAAAAAAAAAACAATTGAAATAAATCAATAACTTTATTTCTCTTGTAGTTCATATAACACCACAATTACTTGTTCCAAGTGGTTATTGGACACATATTTCACTATGGTTAGATTATATAATGTATTAAAATAGAACAGCTGTTTCCAGAATTCTATAGATTTATTGGAAACCCTATTATTTTGGGCTGAAATGTATTTCTCTAATTTAGTTAATGAAACATAAATTGGCCAGTTTTCAGTTATTTAGGTTGTTCATATTAATCCCTACCATTAAACAGTTATACCATTAAACACTTAAGATTTTTATTTTATTTTAAAATTACATAATCTTTAAATTATACAGTGCAATTTGCTGTATATAACATATATGGTGCTGCTAAAACAAAACGATAGCATTTGGCATGCAGCACAACATTTTAACTTAACATTTCTTTAATATATATCTAATGCCATTTTATTACCTCAAAATATGTGGTGTGAAAATATTTATTTTCATAAAATAATGGATTTCATTTAAGTCCTAAGTCAGAAGCCAAGATGTTTGTTACTTAATATCACTGTACATCTTAGATGCTAATATAAACATAAGAAACAAAAACATGCTATATGCAAGTCATTTACTGCAGAAATTCTCATTGTTAATTACAATTTCTATTATTATTTAAAAAAAAAAAAAAAAAAAAAAAAAAAAAAAAAATAGTGTTTCTATTATTTTCATAATCTGCTAGCAATGGAGAAATGAATGGATGTAAAAATCCATTATTTATCTGTCTGAAGAAAACCATACTACCGAGCTGCACTTTGTGAGTGCATCTATGATTAAGCTAGACTAATTTTAGAATGGTTTCCAACTTTAGCAACTAAGGTTGCTATTTTTTAATCCAGTAGTTAACACATCGATTGAAATACACACTGATCATGTACACAGAAGAACTATCTGACATGTTTGTTTTCTTTTAACTTCTTTTTTCTTTTTTTAAATTTATTGACAGGTGGCTGCAGTAACACTAGATTCTCTTTTAACAAGTGGATTTGATTTACGAATGTAGATTCTAAAAAAAGCTAAAAGCTGAATGAGACATCTGCCATCTCAGGATCTATTACAATAATGAAGACAGACACTTGCAATGTACTGCAGCAAAAAACTTCTCATTCACATATGAAAGACAGAGAGAGAGAGAGAGGGTTCCAATTCTGACTCTTTCTGGAAAAACAATCAGCTCCCGTAACATATGTTTTGATCTCAAGTGCAACCAACTTTCAATGTGAGCATGATTTAAGTTGGGTGAAGCCTGCTCATTCTGACATTTTAGCCTGTAATATGAGCGAGATATGCCACATTTATGTCATTAACAGAGCCATGTTTGTACAAGCAAGCCACTACAGTAATACTGGCAACATACAGTAAATAAACAATACAGACCGCTATAACAGATGGTAACACATCTAATCCAGTTGAGATCAGTTACTAGCACATGATCTTCAAACAACACTCATCAGCAGAAGGAATCTGTGCGGAACCTACAGTATTTATGCATGCTTCCAAGCACAAACAAAACAGTACACCAAGGCTCAAATATTTCCAATTTAATTATAACTTGAAACATTTATGAAAAAATGACACTGACACATTCATATGCTGGATAGGTGTATGTTTTTATACTTACACAAAATAGGGATACTATTTGCTACTGGCAGTTCAAATCTGCTCTTATAGCTTTTTGCCAATGACATAAGATATCATAACACTGGCATAAAAATAATAGCATGCAATTAATTTCTCTAACTGAAAACTTTTATGTGATACCCACAAAACACACTAAACTATAATAATAATTAAAGTCAGCATATTTACCACAACCCTACCCAACTCAATAATAAGGTTAAATTTACAAACAAAAAGCTCAATACTAACATTTAATATTTGGAACAATAAAATGGCACCATTTCTTAACTTAGTATGTCAAAATATTGCGATGAAATAGACACCAGTAATGATAAAACTGTATAAACCATCATATTTTTCATATTTTATTTCTTTCTGTAGATAAATGACAGAAATAGTAACATACACTTCATATCTCAAAGATATATTCTCAGATATGTTTGATACAAATGAAAAATTACAAGTAGACCTTTCATAAAAACAACTCAGTGTTTGCAAACCTCCAGATGCTTCTAATGACTCAAAATGGATCGTCCTGGATTACACGTGTATAACAATTTGTCATTAAAGCAACTCTTAGACTTTCATTTTAGACACTAATGTATTTAGTTATCTCACATGACTATGAATATGCTATATGGTTTATTGAACATATGACTAAAGATGTGTATGTAGTCTTGTTCTGTTTCTATTTTCTCTTGGTCTACAGAGGGCATTGATATAATCTAGATGGTGCTTGGTCAGTCTGTGATTAATCCTCATCTGTGTCACTGGGCTTTTGTCAATAAAAAGACAAAAACAAATTCCAACTCTAATAACCTTTAATTAAAAATGTTCTAAATCATAAGTAAAATAATCAACAGAACAAGTGATTGAACTGACTGTACCAAAAGCGAACACTACCTCTGAGCTATGTCCGGCTAAATCTTATTTGGCAATAATGTCAACTAACCTTTTAAAAAATCAATAGTTCATTCATATGCATCCACAGTTCATCCTCTGCTGGAGTTCACTTATATCTGAAATGTGCATCCATTTTCTTAATCTAATTTTACTACACAGGTATCAGCATGAGGGCAAAAAATCAAGTTAATGTTCTGCTTAGTGGTTTCTTTTATTAAATGTTTGATGTTCGCTTTATTAAATTTTGAAACAATGTAAACATAATTTAACATTGCTGCTAATGGAATATGATTTACTTCAATGACCCTTTGAAGAGCTACAGAGATGGTTGCCATCAGGTAATGCACATCTCTCAACACTAAAGTAGATTTGGAAGTCTGCAGACATTTGCAGGCTGCATCACTAAAAAGTCATCAAGTTCCATGTAATTACCAAGGTTGGTTATAAAATAAAAAATACTGCCAGCACGTCAGAACGATGTCTGTCATCAAAGTGAACAATATGGTATACAAGTTATGCTTCAGTCATTTACTGCCAAAGGAATTAGTTAGGGGGAAACAGCATATAGAAGATTTTTTGCAATGCAGCTTATTTTTTGCGTGTGTTTTTGCTTGTTTGCTAATGTGAATGTTTTCATCTGCTGACAAGTGTATCTTTCAATTGTGGTGTTCTTTGCTAATGAAGAAGATTATACCTGTGTAAAAATGTGTCTAAAGATAATAGTCATACGATCCAATCCATTTCTCAAAATGTTTCTGCTGATCATGTTGTTTTAACAGTCAGACTATGCTAAATCATACTCTCTTGAGCCCAATAATAAACTGTTTTTTAAAAGTTTAGATATGAAAACTATGGGTTGTGTTTAGTGCTAGGTGAATTTTGAATTACTAAGCTAAGAAATGTCTGTAATGAAGTTTTAAATTAAACTTTCAAAGGATTTTTTCTCGGGGGGAGGGGGTCATCCTTTAAAAAAACCTTTTAATCTGGTTGATTCATTCATCTAATTTAGAAATAAAAAATTCTTTATGGGTGGGCTGAACTATATGAATGACAACATGTGCAGTTAGATCTACTTTCCAACCAAAACTTTTTTCCTGGATTATTTTCTGACATTTACCAGATATTATAACAGAGTAGTGAATACATGTGCACACAATCTGACAGACTGGGTGTAAGGGAAACGGCATATGACTGATGCTATCAAATCTCAGCAAACATGTTGGGGTCCGTACACGTGCTAGACTACAGTAGCAGAGGAACTGTCAGAAGAAGAGTATATCTGAATTTTCTCAGCTGTTGGTGTACATCAGCTTGGAGGATGATAGATCCACAATTTAAAACATACATTTAAGCAGTGCAGGTGTGTTTGTATACAGATACAAAGAAAATACATTCACCAACACTGATTCATGGCAACAGTTTTTTGGGATACATATCTTGCAACTGTCAGTGATATACCTTGACAGACTGTTTTATTTATAAGTGTATTAGGTAATAACTTTAAATAGATGTGTTTTTTGTGTTTTTGTGTTTTTTGTAATGTACATGTTTATGCTGGTTAGAATGATGACACATATTTATGCCAATTTCAACTTTATAAATTATTAATTAATAATTTCAAAAGTTTTGTTCGTGTTTTTTCTATATAAAATATTCCAATCTTTAAAGATTTGATAAATTACAGAAAAGATTAAAATAATATGTAACAAGTATCCTATTAATTATGATGAAATAGAAGAAATGGACAAAAGTTGTACATTCTAAAATACTTTTTTAAAATTATAGAAAAAAGGTACCAAAAAAATACAAAAGTGATTTTTATGTTCAGTTAGAAAAATAAAAATGAATCAAAAGGTACTGTTTTCTAATTAACAATAATAAAATGAAAAGGTAAAAGACAAAGGAACAAAATAAATGCTAATTATACAAATTATACGAGTTAGAAGAAACGGAAGAAGCAGAAGTTACTCTACCTTGGGCTATGGATGAGCTGGAGTCATTCTGATGGGGGTTTTGTTTGCTCAATTCTCATTCAGAGTCGAACCACTCTTCAAAGCTTTTACACTACATGAACTGCTCAGAGATTTCCTGCAACATGAACGAAGAATATATTGTCTCTGGTTAACCCTCTCAATAACATGTGAAGAGACCACTTCAAGCTCACACCAAGTATTACCATCTCTCTCTTTACAAGGCTGCTACAAGAAAACTCACTTAGTAAATATTCTGAAAAAACTCAAACTCAGTTTTACAACAATAACATTTTCTTTACCAAGATCCTTTATATCCTTTTAATATCAGAGCAGACCGTTGACATATTTTTTGCATGACTGGGCCACAGAAAGAAAGCTAATTTGTGTCAATCAGTGTGGATAAGTGATTGTCCAAATGCAGAAGACTTGTAGCTAATGCAGACGTCAGGCTGGCGAAGAGGGCGGCATGAATGTGTGGAGATGGAACCAACAGGCAGTTGATGTCTTCAAGAAGAGGTAAAGCTGGATTCAAAAGTCTTATGCAATCATCGCTTGCCTGAGAGTGTGCCAATGGAAACAATTACATCTCTCTCTCAACTCTTGACAAGATTGCATTTTTTATTCATTAAATGTGATTTGAAGGTTGTTCTGGGAAATTTCTCATTAAATTATCCTTATCAGATTAGAATGTAAGTGAGAAATGATTCACCAAAATAAAATATGATGACATATACTTAGCAGCACTGAAAATGCACCACTGGTACTAATTGTTGGTTTTAAAAAAACAGTCAGAATGTTGTTTTAGCTATATATATATATATATATTACTCAAATCTTCAACAATATAATTTCATATTTTATGAAGGCAGTTTTAGCTAAAAACACACTTATGCATTACTGATGCTTATTACATTTTTCATTAGAGTGGTGTATACGTAATGCAACGTAAGCTGAGATGGGAAATTTTAAGGGATTGCTGTAAACAAATAATCAAATAATACTTATTTCTCCACTGTAGCATTCCAAAATTGATAATGATTCTTAAGAATATAAAATTTGAGTCTGCAGCTTTTAAAGACTATTGCAGAGAGCATGAACTCTTGGCACTATCTAACACAATATTAATTTAAATGAATCCTTGATGGATTTATGAATGTTGAACTTAATATATGATCCTTGGCCTGCCATGGATCCTGCAGAGAAGATACTGGCCTGATAGTGAAATACACAAAACTAAAAGTGGGGAGAACGATTCATTGCTAGTGCCACATAAATGCCAGTCAAGCTGATACAGTTAGGACATATAAACATTTACATACAGTTGTAGGTCTGGACAGAGAGGTCTGTTATTCAAACCAGAGTCTATCTTTTCATACATATGACATTTTTATTTTGGCAGTATCACCATGTCTGATTGCAAAGAAAACCGACTTCTTGATTGTCAAGAATACTGAGTTATGATTAATCTCAACATATTTTAATTAGAGTTTAAGTTTCTGCTGGACCTGGGATGTTTTCTATTGAAATAACGCACCCACAAGTGGCTTTTGAGGGTTTTAATACTTTGTTACTTATAGATGAACATTATATTTATAAATCATGATAACATGAATCTCTTTTGCTTTTATAATTTAAAAAACTGGTTGGTTACCATTAGCATTGAAAAGAAAGGTTCAGCACAATCCATTGGTTCTGAACTCCACAAAGATGAATAAGTCTGAGATCAGTAGGATGAACTCTCATCAGTTTTTTCTAGTAAATTGTGACCTTTTTTTTCTTTTGACTTTTTTGAAAGTGTCATTTAACCTAATAAGAACTGATGTAGTATCAAAATTAATGTTAAACAAGTTCATTGGATAAAATGCTTTGAAACAGCTAGTCCTATGAATAGTTAGGAAGTATGGATTAATCCTCAGAGCCTAGGTGGTATCCTGAAAAAACACACGCACGCAAAAACAACCAATGTACAACACTGTAGCAAAAAGCAGCATGGGTTTCTTGCATGTCTTCATTAATGAGATTGTGCCTGGAAATCAGTGGCGAGACAGGCAAAGAGTGGTGTATTGTCTAGTTTAATAGTTTAATAGTCACCAACTTAATATGTGCAGTCCTCTTGTCCAACACAGGGTCATTTAGATAGATATCTAGGTATATAAAAACCTATTTTTTGAGCATATAAATTCCAGTTGTAGAATTCTTATTATAAAAACACACAAAAACAAATTAAAATACACAACAAATAAACTAATTATGATTACTCTCAATGTAAACATTTATAAGCCTACTTTATTTTGCATCTAACAAATGTGTTCCATCACTGGGATACCTCCCATTTACCGATATCATTTGGTAAATTGGCAAGATGTAAAACAGAGGTTACAGAACTATGTGAGACCCCAGGATCATTGGTATTTTATGTGCATTTCTATGCAGCCTTACTGTTTTTTTCACTATGTTTCATAACAACTGCAGTAAACCTTGTTTCTTATCTTCCTGACTTGCTCAACCATTATCTCACCTCTGTACTGAGCAGACATTTACACTGCAACTAATACCTCCTTCAAACAGATAGTGTATCTCATGTTAGACTGGCAGGAATCAGTTTCATACTTCAGTGCTGAAAGCAGCACTAATAGCCTTGTTTTAAAAGAAATACGGATAATACAAAAAATATTTTTAAAAAGGATAGGGATCAAGCAATACCTAAACCAACAATATTTTTGAAAAACTTTTGAGTACCCAGCTAGGTAATACATTATTCTTAATACTTGGTTAAGATAGTTCAATTATACAACTATGGCAGGCAATTAGTTATGGCAAAAGCTGAAAAAGATTTTTTCACAGAAAACTAAATAAAAACTTCTATGGCGCAGTGCTAATATATTGACTTTAAGGTTACTACATTGTCTTCTCCAACACCAACATTTGATTATCAACTACAAATATATCACTGTGAATAGACACCAGACAGATAAAGTGTTTTCCTGGTTAAAATGAAGTAAGGTTGCATAGAATAGGACAACTGAGATAGAAAGCAAACCTACTGCCACCACTTCATGGTCTATTCCTTCTAGCTAAAATCAAGAAATATTGTATATGCAACATCCCAGACAGAATAGCACATACCATGTTTTGTTACACCAGTTGTGGAACACTGGCTGGAATAAGAAATAGCTTAATGGGTTGAATCCAATAACCAATGCAGCTCGAGCAGACACTTACTGGTATAGTTCAGCTACATCACACTCTTTATGTTTTAACTGGATATCATTACAAAAATATATAATAACCCTGACAATACATACCACAGCTTTGATGTACAAGTCATGTGATTCCAATTAGGTAGGAGTCTATCAAGTCCCCCACCTGACATTCACTGAAAACTAAAAATTGACTTCAATGACCATTCATTGACAAGCGCCTCAGGTACTGTGTAATTATTGAACAAGAAAACCAGACAAAGCTGCTTGTCACAGGACTTAAGGATCGTTTGTGGCGGTATTCCCAGCCAATCAGGGTGTCCGGCAAATCAGCTTACAGTTATTAATAGAAAACAAGCACTTATCATCAGTGTAAGGCTGAATAAGAATGAAATACTAGTGTTGTTGTTTGTTTTTTTTTGTTTTTTTTTGTTAGTACTAAACAACTGTAATGTCACTGAGATACTATGCATGTTTCTTAAAAAAAAAAAAAAATTGGACACTGACATAACTATCAATAAAAATGTGTTGCATGTCACCGAATAAAACATATTTAAAAACAACATTAAACAATGTTAGTGTACTAAACATGATTGATTCATGTTCTTTTGATATTAATTCACATAACTATTTAGAAAGCATCTTAATAACTATTAATTAACAAAATACTAAACGAGGTTTAAGAAGCTGACAAGATAATAATTCATCACCCAAAAGCCAATATAATTTAGTTTTTCAATGCATTTTATTTTTTAAATAAATGTGGGTTGGGGTTTTTTCCAATATTTTTAAATGCACATATCTGCTAAGTTGGCAGTGAAAGAGAAGTGTCAGACTGGCATGGTGTGTCTGAACTTCATCCACCTGCAATGATTTCGGCACATCCCATACAGCTTGCCACACCACTATCTCAATTTTGCCAAAAGATCTGTGAAAAATTTAATTGTATCTGACAGTGAAGCATGGGGACCTGACTTATCTGACATTTTAACAAATGTTCACTGGAATTAAAAGATGGCCGCCAGATCAGTGCAGACATCGTAATCAGGTGCTCTATCTGATACACACGTCCTTCTTTTCCTCTAATTAGTCATTTTTTATATTATATATAGCACATAATCAGTTTACAAGTAATTAAAAAAGATAGCTACTCATTTACAAATACACCTGTTATGCAGCACAAACTATCAAGCTAATTAGCTAAATTAAATGAACATATTATGTATTACAAATTCAATTCTCAAATTCTTCAATCTGAAAATATATATAATGCATTCATTTCCGAAGGAAATTTCTCTTGGTATTGTCAATCGAGCCCTAAACCTAACCCTAACTCTAATCCTAGCCCTAAAACCTAAGCACTAAAAGTAAACTCAACCGTAACCTAACCTACCTGAAAATTAAATATTAATTTCAACTGACAGTACAATCTACAAGACATAATTTTAACAAATCACTGAGCATAAAATGCAAAATACAATATTTTTATTTAAACCTAAATATTGAGTACTTGTGTTGCTAATAAAATGCAATACATAATTATGCAGGACCAGCTATTTTCATTTGCTTCTAAATCAAACTATTATAAATCTTTCAGCATAAATGTCACTGCATTGACCATTAGGATACTTTGCTTTAAAGAGTAAATAATAATAATAATAATAATAATAATAATAATAATAATAATAATAATAATAATAATAATAATAATAATAAT
>JAUTBW010006683.1:0-11870 GCA_032361425.1 Peltospira smaragdina
TATGCACTATCCCACAGACAGGGTAGCACATACCACGGCCTTTGATATACCAGTCGTGGGGCACTGGCTGGAACGTAACATAGCCCAATGGGTCCACCATGTGGGGTCGATCCGACGTCCCACCGCACCATGAGCAAACATGCTTACCACTGAGCTATGTCCCGCTCCTCAAAGGTAATGTTACATGAGACAGAGACAAGACAGTAGCCAAACATTTTCTCGTGTGACACTACCTTTATATGCTGATAAAGTATTGTTAATTGTCCTCTGACCGTCTTAGAACACAGCCAAAATCTCAAGCTGTACATTATCGGGATATAAATGTACTTTGTACATTATCGGGATATAAATGCACTTCACATGACCAAACATGAAGCTCCTATTGGACTAGAAGGTTTTGGTGTGTTTTAAGTTTAAAAACTAAACAGAATAATTTCTGATGATCACAAATATGTTTTTTTTACAATTTTTACATAAGCCAGTACATACATTTATGTAATCAATTATTGTCTGCATTTGTTTGTTTAGAACTATCAGATATGATTTTTTCAAAATGCTATTTACATCCTTGTTGTGTTTGTTTTGTTGGTTGCTTACTGGTATTATTATTATTATTGTTTTTTAATTTTTAATTATTACTATAATAATATTTTATTTCTAGCTTTCTGTAATGTTTTTAACCAGCATTTTATTAAAATTAACCCAATGGCATGACTTTTCTATCAGCCCTATATTTAAAAACTAAACAATAATTTCTCATAGTTTTTTTACATCATGTAACATATAAATGACGTCAAATCTGCTTTCAAATTTAACAGTCTTTGACAGCATTTACCCTCACATTAAAGATGTATTGGTCATAGATTTTACAATGCATGACTTATCTTTTGATGTTTAGAAAAAATACTACAAATGTTAATAAAATTTAAAGGTATGTAATAAACAAAGAACTTCACTGGCGTTATTTTTTATTGCTATGTATCGCACTCGTTTATTTTGCGCAAGAATATACTATTCGACCTGTGGTCTCATGGTATCTATTCTTGCGCAAAATAAACTTGTGCAATAAAAAGGAATACAAAATAACGTAAGTGAAGTTCTGTATATATATGGATACCTTACCTCGTGGTGTCTTTCTTGGATGATCCTAAGCAGGACTGGATTTCTCGTAGTCGGGTGTGGTAGTCACTGGAGCTGAAATGTTAATTTTACAGTGGTAGGATGTTAATCTTCTGAATACATAAACTCGCTGTTAATGCTAGCAATTTTTACAAAAGGCCAGTACATAAATTTATGTAATCAATTATTGTCTGCATTTGTTTGTTTAGAACTATCTAGCTCCACTTTAACAATAATCTCTAAAGTAATTACCTTTGAAAATAACAGAAAAAATTCTTACCTTAAAGCATAAGCAATCACTGAGCTGGGTTCATAGTCATAAATAACAACCGGAACTCTGTCAGATGGTGGCAATAGATAGTGTTCTGCTGGATCACTGAAAAAATATTAAA
Organism: Peltospira smaragdina; assembly: GCA_032361425.1. Taxonomy (NCBI): domain Eukaryota; kingdom Metazoa; phylum Mollusca; class Gastropoda; order Neomphalida; family Peltospiridae; genus Peltospira; species Peltospira smaragdina. Next base: position 1,512 of record JAUTBW010006683.1, read on the forward strand.
AATGTTTTTATTATACACGTAACAGACAAAGCAACATCAACTAAAGGCATATGAGCCATGGACTCTCAGTGTCCAAGCAGGAGTCATTGTAACAGATAAATCAACCTCCACTGAGGGAGATTTGAACCACACACCCTTGGTTTGAATACCCAGACGCTCTACTAACTGAGCTGATGGGGAAAGCCTAAGTAGCTAATCCTTCATACATCCCCCTCATGGGCTGGCTGGATTATCTTTTAATTTAATGACGCACTCAACACATTTTTTAATTAAAGGTTATATCAGCATCATAAACATTTGAATTATGAATGAATGAATGAATGTTTAATGACACCCCAGCACAAAACAAAAATCGGCTACTGGGTGTCAGAAAAAGGTGTAAAATTAAATAATTAACATTAGAATCAGAACATATCCTGGTGGCTCGCTGACATGTCAGGCAAGCGCTTTCACCACTGGGCTATTGAGGTACCTTGAGTTAAGAAAACACCCAGTAGGTAATTTGTCACCTGAGAACCACACTGTTCTATTTCCAAATTAATACATTTTGAGACAGTTGACGTAACGTTTGCAGTCTAGTGTATTTAATATGGATATACAACAAAGCTGAATAGAGATATATCCCATTATAAGCATGCTTGTGATCTGAACGGACAAAAAACAAAGTCACCAAAATCACATGAACACTTCAACTCGGTTTTGATAAAAAGTTGAGATAGAACAGTGTGATTGGTTCTCAGCTGACGAATTGGTTCAAAAAGATCTATTAAAAAAACCATACTAAACACACTGTTATCAGATATACTTACATCAGAAAAAAAATTCAGTGGTTCTAAGAGAGAGAAAAGAATGAAAGAGAGAATAACAGAAATAGTCAAAAGAATAACTAAAATATTTTATTATAAAATGAATGAACAAGACTTACAACGGAGAGGTGACTGGAATAAAGTTAGATCCTGACCACAAACTGGCAATGATATTCCTCCTTGGCCTCTTGTCTGTCCATCCATCTATCTGGTCTTCTAAAACAATAAAACATAAACAATTTGGATTATGTAGTCGACAGGATCATCTAAAAACCACTTCCAAAAATATTTAGCTTTTTAAAGGTCAACAGGATTTATATTTTGATCAAACGATCATCTAAAATAATAAAACAAACAATATTGATAAGCAGGTTTTTAATTTGTTTTATTGCCGCTGCCATTACAATACTTTTCATTGTCACTTATTAACTAAGATATAATAACCAGAGCTAAATGTATAACCAAGCTTTGGTGTCTATTACTGGCGGAAAACTCACATGAAACGATGGCAGAATTAAATTTTCAATAGTACACTCAATATATTTAAAGTTACTATGTTGAGAATATTTTTATCATTTAAACATTTAGAAAAGAAGATCAAGTCCTGTTATGTCTAATTGGTATGCTCCATACCATGCTCATTATGCTACTATTGCTATCTAGGTCACATACAAATGCTCAATGTTATAACATGCTCTTTCACAGGCAGACCCACCTTCCACCTTGCTTAAACAAAATGGCAAAATTTGAATTTAGCGTTTGACAATATTCCTTGATTGTGAAGGCTAACAAGTGTAATTCAGGTACTGTAGTGCTTGTATGTTGTATTAGTAACCAGTGTTAAAATATGGTAAAACTGATAATGTAATTTTAAGTTTCAGCCTGTAATATTAAAACAGCTGTAAATATTTAGAGAATAATCAGCTAGCTACAAGGAATGACAAATTATCTGTTCCAAGTGACTGAATGTTGTAAACCCAAGCCTTTAGTAAGGGATTTACAACATTAATTCACTAAGGACAGATAATTTGCAATTCCTCATAGTAAGTTGGTTATTCTCTGTATTACCTATTGTTGTTTTTCTACTGTTTTAAATGCAAAGATGCATCTATTTTCTAAAACAAAACATAATCCAAGTAACATCATGGTATAACGACTTTTCTTATACAGGAATATGTTTATAAAATACTACAATGTGGTGCATATTTCGTCATAAAATCATTATTTGTGTGTATTTTTAAACATATATTTTTAAGTTTATGAAACAAATAAGTCGACATTTTCCTATAAACTGTGTTTATCATACAAGGATGTTTAATGAAAGCAAATTTATGACAGAAGCGAATAACCAACCGACAGTCGTCTTTTTCTAATACTGCCAGTTAGTGGCTTTAGAAGCAATCTGCACACAAATATTACCCTATATATATATGAGCCCATATGGGTAATAATTAGAGAATACGAGGAATTACAAACTGTCTGCCCCAAGTAACTGAATGTTGTAAACCCGAGCTTTTGGCAAAGGTTTTACCATATTCATTCATGAGGGACAGATAATTAGCAATTCCTCATGGTTATTCTCTATATTACCCTTTTTAATTGTTCAACTGTTTTAAATGCAAAGATACATCTATTTTCTAAACAAAAACTGACTTCCATTATGTCACATAAAATCCCATTAATAAAATGACGTAATTCAAGCGACGCCATGGTATAACAGCATTTTGTTTTTACAGCAATGTGTTTATAATATATTAAAATGAAGCGCATATAGGCCTTCTAGAATATGGTGGCCCGATGCCCGGGGCCAATGTAATTTACAGTCGGGCCAGTAATAAATGCAAAAACCATGTTCCTGATGACCAGTAAAAAATTAATTAATTGAAATTAACAATTATAATAAAACTAAAATTAAAAAGTAGAAGAAAATCCTAAAATCTTTATTCCCATTCCAATCACTTTGCATGTCTTTCACTTACTGGACTTATAAATTACAATTTTCTGTGGAAGGTGTTTGTAATAACATCGAAAATGGTGTTCTCTGCATTACAGTGTCGAACAATAGAATAAAAACTTAATCAAGTTAGCTTTATAATAAAGCTGGTAGTTTGTGGTACATGCATTAGATCGTGTCTGTTATGGCATGAGTTTTGTAATATGGAGTGGTTATCACATGCGATAATTTCAGTGGGAGTAAAGTTAAAACTTGTAAAGTCGCACTACGTAAACGCAAGCATGATCCAACATGTAGATTTAAAAACAACTGCAGCAAGGTTTATTTGTCAGTAAAGTTTTGTTCGATGACCAGTTTGTAATTAATGTATAATCCAGACAGTAACCGCTAACAAGTATTTTCGAAAAGGGGAACTGATAACGCAGCACATCCGTCGAAGACAAATGCTCCAAACTCCGATAAGAGTGACATGCATGAGTGTTGAAATAATTTTGACAATAAACAAATCGGTGTTTTTACAAGTAGGTATTGAGATTTTGTTAATGAAATTTGTCTAGGTGCAAGTTATTATGGTGACTTTACTTTTAGTTAATGCTAACAACTCGGACATTTTCGTTAGGACCTATGGTTTTCATACTAAAAGGGTGCTATCATTTTATCGATCACTTTTTATTATTATTACTAGGAACTAGTACGTCAACCAATGATATACTGAACTTCAATTTAAGGTGCAAACTATCAGTGTGGGTTTACAGATAAGGGACTAGATTTACGGAATATAGAGGTGGGCATGTTTACAGGCATTAGCGGTTTCAGGTCAAATACAGGTTGTTAATAAATAAAGTAAAATTACATATTTTAATTAGTATTTGGGATAAACTATAATCTAGGTAGGCCAGTGAAATAATGTTTATGGCAAGTGAAATTAAAAACTCACTGATCCAGTGGCCAGTGAAATATTTTTGAATTCTAGAAGGCCTGGCATATTTTGTGTTTCATTTTTAAACACATATTTGTAAGTTTATGCAACATTTTCCTGTAAACTCCGTTTATCATACACAGATATTTAATAAAAGCAAAATTATGACTGAAGTGAATAACCAACCAGCTGTTATCCTTTTCTAATACAGCCAATCATTGGCTTTAGAAGCAGTCTGCACACTCTGTAGAGATTGAAAAAAGTATTATCCCATATATTTGAGCCCATATGGGTAATCTTGTTTTAGCCAACACGCCGGATGTGTTTCTGCTGCACCTGCAGGTAGCTCTGTACAGCCTGTTTCACCGCCTGTATGGAATGTATCCCTCTCACTTCCTCACGTACCTGCGGCACCAGTTCCAGAAGAGAGAAAACATGTTTGTGTATGACGAAGTGATCATGGTAATGCTAAAACTGACTTGTTGCCTTGTTTTATTCTAAAGGTTAATTATGAGTATTTAATGATTAGGTTATGTCACATTAGTGACCTGTTTTTAGCACTGTTATAAACAGTATTGCACAGATTCTAAATAAATAAGCCATATGTAAATTAGGATGCCTTTCAATCTTTAGTGATGTATCTGGTTTAATATTATTTTAATATTATTATTATCATTAAAAAAATAGAAGGTTTGTTACACTTAGCATTATGTTGTAATGTGGATTTTGAAATGTTTCTATAAAATGCTTAAATTGGGGTGCATATCATAGTTTCCTATCTTGATTTTGTAATATCTTATTTCAATTGCAGCCAATGTTGGAAAGAGTTCGCCTACACCCATATTTGATTACAGGCTCACGTGATAGTGAAATGACAAAAGAGAGGTGTGTTGTTCAAATATAGTTAGTTAAGGTATATTTATTGTCAATATTCCACTTTATCTCCTCTATATTCTAAGCCTAAAACTGTTGTAAATTAAATTCAGATTAGACAATGAAATAATACAGGAATATTAAAATGTTTTCTTTTCTTCTAATTTTTCATTAATCAGTATCACTGTGCCTGTTTTCAGCACGAATAATAAAAACATGAAAACAGGCGTGTAAATTGAAATTAAACTTTGCAATAGTAAAGATGTGATTTTGTTAGTTTTTAATGTGAGTTATATAAAGTAGATGCACAATATATATTTTGATTGATTCTATAGGTCATAATAAACTCATGAACATTTCTTTAGGGACTTTTTCTTTTTCTTTTTTTTTACTTTTCCCACAATTTTTTACATTTTAAACATTTTAACTCCTTTTTTTCATATATCTGTTCTTTATATTTGTGTAGTTGTTGGATGAATAGACACTTTAGATAGATAAAGACAGATGGATAGATAGAGACAGAAAGAGAGAGAGATTCTCATTGTTAAATTTGTTTTAGAATATATCGGCATTTAGCTACATAACCAGTGTTTTCGTTTTGGCCAGTGTTTCATTAATAGTTCATTAATTTGTCTCTTCTTGTGTGTGTAAAGTGACTAAAGTAAAAATCTTGTGTTTTTTGCTAGGTGGAAGCGGATGGAAACTCAGGACATTGTTGTGGACTGTGCTAAGCTGTCTCTGGACTCACTAGAAGGAACATGGGAGGAGCTTCACTGTCCAATATTTGCCCGTGGGCGATATCACACTATGACAAACCTGTCCGATTCGAATTTAGATGGGATGGGGAGCCAGTCATCAGGTCTGTACAGTAGAACTGCTTAGTGGTTAGTGTTTGATGTTTTCAATCTCTATAAGTTTCTCAAGTGTTTCAGATTTTCATACAGTACTGCACTGAATGGTTAACATGCCCTAAATTAAGACTATAAATAAATTCTAGTTGTAATATTTTCCATAAAATTAAAATATAAAAAAATTGGTTTGATCTGAAATCTCAGAATATATTTTATTGTTGGTTTAGTTTTTAAATATATATAAAGGATTCATCACAAGTGTTTTTTAATGTGGACAACGATCCAGTCATGTTATGTCTAACTGGCATGCCTCACTCCAGTCTCATTATGCTACTATCGCTATCTAGGTCACACACAAACGCTGTATGTTAGTACATGTTCTTTCACAAGGATACCCACCTTGCTTAAACAAAAGGGCGAAATTCATATTTAGCATTTGACGATATCCCTTGATAGCGAAGGCTAACAAATGTAATTCAGGTACTGTAGTGCTTGTATGTCGTATTAGTAACCAGTGCTAAAACATCGACAATGTAATTTTAAATAACTACATTTATAATAAATATTTTGAGAATTGAAAACCTATAAATCTGACATTATGCCTTTAAATATGTACATTTATAATCAGTTCTTAGAAAATTGAAAACCTGTTAATCTAACATTATGTCTTTAAATATTAAAATTAATAATCAATATTTTGAGAAATGAAAACCTATAAATCTGTGATTATGCCTTTATATATCTACATTTATAATCAATATTTAGATAAATGAATCCTATAAACCTGTGACAGTATGCCTTTAAATATGTCCTTTTATAATCAATATTTAGATAAATGAATCCTGTAAACCTGTGACAGTATGCCTTTAAATATGTCCTTTTATAATCTTTGTTTAGATAAATGTAAACCTGTGACAGTATGCCTTAAATATGTCCCTTTTCTAATCAATATATAGATGAAGGAATCCTGTAACCCTGTGAGATGCCTGTACAATGTTGGCTGTGTATTTCAGCATGTGGCGTGCCGCATGCTCTTGGTAGAGAGACATTTGAGCTGAGTGGTGAGCAGCCTGGCCTGGATTTCAGCTTGAAGAGCAGCCCGTCTGTGATTCTTGGTCTGTCTACCCCTCCCTCTTCACAGAGAACCACCCCAGCCACCAGCTTTCTGGACATCAGTGCCTCAAGCTTGCCACCATCATTTGCTGGTACACCTTAGCTACATACATATTGTTTGTGATTATTTTAATGTTTTTGTGCAATATAAGGGTGCCTTCAATATAATTTATTGAAAAAGGCTGTCTACGTATTAACAGTTATACTTATATAATAAACACTCAATATCGGATTCATTTTGTCTACACAAGAAAAACTCTTAAATCATGGACCTAACCAAATGGGCATATCAGAAATCAAAGCAATTTATACAATTTTAAAAATGGGATCACAACAGATTTTTTGATGAGGAAATGCAGTGATACTATAAATTTTTTCTTATATTTATGTTTCAGGCACTAATCCTACCACTCCAGTATTATTATCACAAGACGGAACCCCTTGGCAGACTCCAACCATTGCTGATGATCTGGTATTTATTTTTTGTGGTCTTTATAGTCATAAGTTCTGAACAGTTGTTATTGTATTGAGATTTGTATATTAGTTTTACTTAAACAACTGTTTTGGAGGAGGTTAGACTCTTTTTATTCTCATGCTAAATAGCTATTGTGTATTTCATGATCACCCAATCGCCCATGGCAAATCAAAATAGCATAGGGTAGGTCAAAGCTATTACATGTCACCTGCCTGGCAACCAACTTTTTTCAGTTATTGTATTGACAAAATGCAAATAAACTAATGTTTGTAAGAAATCGGAATGTTGTTATAAAAAATTTTAATTTTTTTTTTAAAAACTGGTTTCCTTATATTTAGTATCCACACAAACAAACCCATATGGGACAAAATAACAAACACTTTCCCAGTCTGTTGAACAGTCTAAAACCATACAGAATGCCTCGGCTACGTAATTGCATTCTCAGGTTCAGTCGGAACACCTTAGCCATATCCGTCTTTACTTTCCATCTAATTATAAACTCGTCATTTTCCGCTACGCTGTATTTTCCGAAAAGAGCTTACAAGCTTTTCTGAAGTTGTGTTGAACATTTTGCATTTTTTATGGAATATACTGAGTCTTCTAATGTATTTTCAGAGTCCAGTGAAAACAGTAATCACATGGTGGCAAATGTTCCAAGTTGTCAGATTAAACTATTATTAGATTTTCATCTGTAATTGCAGATTTAATTGACCATACCTGATGATATTCATTTAGTGTTATTTGTTTATTCTTTAGTTGACTGAATCACAGTAAATACAGAAATGTTGACAATATATACTAGTATTTAACTGATAATTTGCAATGCACCAAAATTGTGACCTGTAAAGTTGTGTTTTCAAAATTATATTGGTCTCATCAAAGATACAGGCAATCTTTCATAATGTTTTTGTTTAACTGTTAATGCTAAGTAAAAGTGTAATTTTTTTATATTTTATTCTAGGATATAATTATCTGTGAGTTTTATCATATTGATTCACTTCTGCTTCTAAATTGCGCATGTTACCCACATGTTATAATTGCAAATTACTGTGATAGATCAGAGAGTAGTACTTACTATTGCAGCTCGGTGGAAGTCGCAGCACTGTCTCCCACAAAGGAGAGCAGAAACGATTCAGTCTGGGTAGGCCGCCTGCTTTTGGTGACCTGAAACTTACCCCCGTCTCCCAGCCTAACAGTATTCCCCCCTCTCCTCTCAAACCAGAATTTACCGCCGAACCCCCACTGGGCACCCACAAAGCTCAGGCAATGAAATCCACCATTAGAGCTTTACGCTTTGACAAAACCTCAGAACTGCATAATAGCTTGGATCGCAAGAGTTCCGTGGATTCCGACAGAGACCTGACAGATAGTGGGAAAGCAGAGCTGGAGAAAAGTCTGTCAAGCAATTCTGATAGACATGACGAGTACGACGGTGGGAGTCAGTTGACATCCTTATCTCAGCTCATGTCGATGGACGATCTTCACCACATGGTGCAAAATATAACAATACCCAATGAAGGTTAGAATTTGGAATTTTTTATATACTTTGCAGCAGAATACGCTAGTCATATAAAAGTAACTCTTTGTTGTTATCAAATGATTAAACTTAAACATGTATAGCAAAAACCGTGGTATGTGCTTTCTTGTCTGTGGAGAGTGCATATAAAAGAGCCCTTGCAGCTAATCCAAGTTATAACTATATATAAAATTTGTTGACTTCATCATTAAATGAAACACTTCTTTCTTTACTTTCATAATATGTTACAGTCATGTCATTTTTCATTTCCATTTATTTTCATATCTAAATGTATAATAAGGCTGTCCGCAGTGTATCGGGTTAAATTACAATACATTTGTATTAGAATTTGATTGTGGATTACTAGTGGATAGCAGGTGGGGAAGGGGCAGTATAACGGGATAAATTTAGATACAATATGCAATTAAATCACTCAGTATTTGACCGTATCGTCACCTGTCACACAAAACAAACTCACTCTCTCTTTCATTTTGTGACGTTACTGCGGACAGCCTTATATGACCATGGTATGTGCTATCCTGTCTGAGGAATGGTGCATATAAAAGATCCCTTGCTACTATTCGGAAAGAGTAGTTTATGTAGCAGCAGCAGGTTTCCTTTTACCATCATAGTCTTTAACCATATGTCTGATGCCACATAACTGTAGATAAACTGTGTTGTGTCATTACATAAATAACTTGTATTTTTTCTCTCTCTATCTCTCTCTCTCTCTCTCTCTCTCTCTCTCTCTCTCTCTCTCTCTGGTGTTGTGTGGACAGACTCATTTGACCAGGAGGTGAGTGAGTTGACCAATTCTGATGGTGGTGACAGCTGTGACCGACCAGCTGACCCACGACAAACAGCCGAGTCCGTCAAGCAGTTCATGAAGAAAGTGAACCGCATCCGCTTCAACAGTTTCACCAACAACGGGGCTGCTAACCACAACTCAGCGACACCTGATAAACCGGAGTCCGTCAACCGGTCCCTGTCCTGTCCCCTACTGGAACTCGAGAACGGAGAGATGGAAGAATCCGAAAATTTGTCACGATCTGTGTCAACAACATTTTCTAATCTAGAGTCAGACTTCAATGCTGGTCAGGATGTTAAATGTGCTACAGACAATAGGAAGGTTGACATGAAGTCAGGTGAAGAGATGAGAGATGCCACACCTTCCACAGTAAGACTGGATCACTCAGGAAATAACAAGAAATGTACATCAGATGTTGTGATGAACAAAGCTGTGAGTGATCCAACGTTTAACATTGTCAACGTTTTTCAAACTCTGCTCTCTCCGTCCACTGTGTGTAGAAAGTGTCAGAGTCAGATTGAAACAGAAGGTGGATCTGGTTCTGTGCTCCAGTCACTGGGTATGGTTTTACTTGGTTTACAAACTGTTTATTAGAAAAACATATAATCTCAGTTAGGAGATAAACATATTCTGATTTGAAATTGGACGTAGTTTATTGTTAATTTAATATCGATAAATGTAATTTAAATCCAAACACATTAGGGTGAGGTTTTAAGTGTAACATTTAACAATTTCAAATCAGAACCTGCTTATCTCCATTCTATCATGACAAAAAGCATGTTCAAATTATAACTATTATCAGATTGCGGACCAAGAGTCAGCTTGATTTGGTTAGCATATTCCCCCCCACCCCCAATTGATAAATGCCTTTAAATTGAACATTGGTATTTAAAGAAAAACAAACATCAGTATAACTTCATATAATAAACGGTTGTTACGGTAACATAGTTCATTTAAAGGGAAATTAATATATACTGAGCGACAAAAGAAACGTGAGGAAATTAAAATATTGTGTACAGTTTGGCATTAGCGATAATTATAATC
>JAUTBW010006794.1:0-11870 GCA_032361425.1 Peltospira smaragdina
TCGATTTTACCATGTTTTAACACTGGTTACTAATACAACATACAAGCACTACAGTACCTGAATTACATAGTTGATTTACCATGTTTTAACACTGGTTACTAATACAACATACAAGCATTACAGTACCTGAATTACATTGTCGATTCACCTTGTTTTAACACTGGTTACTAATACATCATACAAGCACTACAGTACCTGAATTACACTCGTTAGCCATCGCTATGATGGGATATCATCAATTGCTAAATACAAATTTCACCATTTTGTTTATCGAGGCGGGTTCCCCATAAAAGAACATGTACTAACATACAGCATTTGTATGTGTCCTAGACAGCAATAGTAGCGTAATGAATTTGGAGTGGAGCGTACCAGTTAAACATATCATGACTGGATTGTCTTTTCTAAATGTTTAAATAAAAATATTTTCGAATAGCTTTAAAATGTCCATGAATTTATTAAATCTACAATTCATTCTCTTGCATCTCAGCTGCTCTATCACAGAAACGATTATTTATCATCACGTGTGCGTACTGGAAAACGAGTGTAAGTAATGATGTAAACAAATGCAGACGTGACAAATTACCTACAGGCTGCGGAAAGTATGGGCTTATTAGTGAAGGTCATATGAAAGTGAATATATAGTGTTTTCACCTTGACATTAAAAAAAGAAAAAAGAAAAAATGTAATAAAATAAAAACTTCTGGGCAAAACATAATCAGGGCTGAAAAATCCCAGTTGCCAAATACGACAAAAATTTTAGTTGGGTGACTTTAATATTGCAGTCGTCCAAATACTGAATGATAGATGAAGGTGTTACTTGCTAGAGGTCAAGAAAATTATAATACAGCGGGTCAAATATTTATTTTTGGGCTTACTATTAAGTGAACTATGCTTGGTAGTATATTTATTTTATTGAAAATGTAGAAATTCATTAGAAATCAGTTTTAACAAATTGAAAACACTACGTAAATGAATGCTGGCAACTTATTTAAGGTGATAGGTCTACATTCTGTTGTAAAAATCACAAACATTTATGTTTTATAAATCTATGTAATACAATTATTAGTAGTAATACTAGTAGTTCTTACAGTCTTGTGTAAACAAGGTGGACCAAATCAAAATTTGTTGGCAACACTTATCTATCAACATCTAAGTCGCCTGGATGGTGAGAATTTGATCACATTCGACGACCTGGCGACGGGCAGTTTCATGCCCTGATTGCAGGTTTCAACTGTTTGAAGCATTTTAAATATTTTAACAACGCACTCAACACATCTTTATTAGTGGATATATCGGCATTAGAAATAATTTTTTTGTGAAAAAAAAAAACTTAGTGGTTACCTGACAGGGATTGATCTCAGATCAACCGCTTGCCAGGCATGAATTGTTAAAAAACTCTCAGTTGCTGTCCTACATACACTCTCCATCTTATCCTGGTAACAAATTAAGTTTCAGCACACTGTCTTGGGTATTCACATCAGCTATCAGGGTTATCCATGATAATGGACGATAATTAAGAGGTTAGCGAGAGAATTCACGCAATGGCCTTTCCAACAGCAATACTGGTTTGGAGCCATTTCCAGAATGTGAAGTGAATTCCTACTGAGATAATGACCACTTGAAGATCTGTTACCATGTTCATGCAATAATATTTTGACATTTCAGGTCCATGACTCATGGCTCTGGGGACAATACAATATTTATAAAAATTAAAAGACAGGTACTGTTAAAATGTAACAATGGTTTTCAAATCTATAAATCATGGAGCCATCAAACAAGAGTATTATTATTGTGCACCATCCCACAAACAAGATGGCAAAACAATGGCTTTTGTTACACCATGACCAGTTATGAAGCAATAGCTGGAGCTTAGAAGTTCACCAAGTGGAATTGAAACGACCCACGGAACAGGAAATATTTTGTACAGAAAACAATGGTTAGCAGTTACTACTAATAATTTTGTGATTCGATTAGCACATCTGTAAACCTGATTAGCAGTTTTCATGTAAACTCGAGCAAGTTACGGGCAGGCAATGAACATCTTCGGAGAACAAAGACTTTGTGTTTTTAGGATGCAATCTAAACAAAGAGATATACGCTGGTAATTCTATAAGCCCTGCATATTTTTCAATGTTTGAGAGATTAATGCCCAAATCTATGACAGTATTCATCACCGTCTATTTTTAATAATGAATTTTAATTAAGTCAAACAATTTTAATTAGTTTCTTGGCACAATGCTAATTTCTCCATTGTTAGTAAGGCAATGCGGGTTATGAACTGTCAGTCATTACACAAAGCAATCTTAAACTAAACTGCCACCCATGGCCTTAGTAATCAAAAACACTGAAGACAAAACAATACAGCTGAACAGCGTTCATTTTTAAACACTGTATTTTTTAAAATTTAGTTCAGAATCCCAGTAATCTTGTTTCATTATTAACCTAAGTATTATTTTATCTAGTTAAGAATGTCAACAATCTTCGTTTCATTATTAACCTCCATATTATTTTATCAAGTTATCAATGCCTGCAGTTTCATGGTTGACTTCATTATTATTATTGCTAACCTTTGTGTTTAATAATAATACTATTTGAATGGCGTTCCTATGACATTAAAGTTTTGATGTTTAAATCTAAACTTTAACGTTTATAATCTTAGGCACAGATCTTTTCACGGCCTCTGTATCATCATCTCTGGAATGAGTCTGCCAGTGCTGTGCCTATGCATGCACCATGAGAATAGTTAATGAAAATCCACTTGCTTGACCGCCTGCCCCCAATAATGCCATCAGCAAGTGCGGAGAGCAGATCAATAGTCAGTCTTGTGATGAGCCAGCCTCGTCCAGGCTTTCCGCATGACCTTTCACAAACGATACTCAAAATATCAAACGACCACCGTCACACTGAGTGTATACAGGACAGTCGTGGTTATTTCTATTATCATTATGGATAATTTATTAAGGTTCTAGTATGCTATTCCTGGGATATAAAATAAAAATAAGACTTGAGTCACATGAAGTATGAAGGTTTTTATTTTCATTATGGATAATTTATTAAGGTTCAAGTATGCTACTTTAGCAAAAGGACAAATTAAACAACCAGTTTTACATTATTTCAATCAGTGTATAATAGATAATTTATTAAGATTCATGTATGCCATTTTAGCAAAATGAACAGTATCAAAAAACCTGTTAAATGCATTATTTCTATCAAACAATTTATCAAGTCCTGGCATGCATACATATTTAAATATCAAATCACCACTGTGACATCAAGTGTACCTAAGATAAATGTTTTTATTATCAACAATTTATTAAGGTTCTAGCATGCTATTTTATCAAAAGGACAAATAACAAATGACCAGTTATATATTATTTTTATTACAGTACAGATAATTTATTAAGTTCAAGTATGCCAATCCTGGCACACTATCAAAATTTCAAATGACCACCATCACATCATGTACACAGGGCAGTTGTGCTTGGTCTTTCCAGAATAATGAGGAGACCACTGAAGACTATTAATCATCATTGTCAGATGGCTTTCTTAGCACCCAGAATCAATAACAAATGACCAACACCCCAAGCTGTATACATAAGATAATGGTTCTTCCTTGATAATATTAGTCTAATTTATTACTTCAGGCATGCTATACTGTGCAATGCAAATTAACAGATGAGGAATTATTTAATGTAAATGAAGAATTATGATCAAACTTGTTTTTTAACTTTTAACGACACTCATTTTTATTAATGGTTGTATTGGCATCAGAAGAAAGAAAAAAGAAAAAAAAATGGTTCACTAACAGAGATCAATCTCAGTTCAGAAGCATTAGCCTAGTGGTTATCAGGGTAGCCCCTCAAACGACAGATGACTAGCATTATTTAACCTTCTGGTTGCTGAGGGCAAGATATTTCACTCAACATCACGAAAGCAGAGTTGCCGTTTGTTAAACATTATTTTAAGTTTTTACCTAATTTTTAATTTAGTAAATCGGCAAAAACCAGTTTTAACACTGGTTACTAAAACAACATACAAGCACTATAATACCTGAATTACTTTGTCGATTTTACTATGTTTTAACACTGGTTACTAATACAACATACAAACACTATAGTACCTAAATTACATTGTCGATTTACCAGTTTAAACACTGGTTAAAATTTCGAAAAAAAAATAAAAGCGAGGCAGGCTCCACCATCCCACCCCCCACCCCACGTGGAAGAACATGTACTAACAGAGCATTTGTATGGGACCTAGATAGCTATAGTATCATAATGAGTGATGTGTAGCGTGTCTAAAATGACTTGTCTTTTCTAAATGTTGAAATAATAAAAAAGAAATTCAACACAGTAACTTTAAGCTAGCTACAATTACTGTTTTTGTCCAGCTAATCTGAATATTCAATATGCTGCAACATATGCTATACATGATACAGAATATTACGGCCTGTTGTCAGACATAAACAAAACTACAAGGCTTCTGGAATGCAGTTGCCCGACAGCTAGTGGATTAAAAAAATTACAGAAAATTCTAGAAGCCATAAACTACAACTTTTAGCTATTCCCCACCCCCCTACCACACTCGACCTACCCACATACTAATCTGTAAGCAAGATTATTATATCTCAAAAACACATACTGCAACATGTGTTATACAGAAATTATACGTGTGACAGATGATGTTTATAACACGAGGACATTAATTATCCTTTTATTTCCATTGCAAAAGCAAGGGAAATGTGGTAATTTAGGCACAAGTGTCGTAAACAATCCGTCATGGACGTGAATGTAATATACTGTTTATTAACCTACATCTGTCCTGCCAATTAAATATTCCATCTAATGTTTACACTTCATTTAAACACTTAAATGTCATCTCAACACTAAAACATCAGATACCAAAATAAGGCTGGTAGGTGCTGGGGTCGTGTCCCTGTACCAGCTCCCACCCAGAGCGAGCTTTTAACAACTCAATGGGTAGATTAAAAGCCACTACACTCTCCTCTTTCTCGCCAACCCTAACACAGTTTCTACTAACCTCCAGTCCTGAATAGACAACTCAGGCTCCTGAGATGTGTGACCAGGACAGGCATGCAGTATAACAGCTTGCTTTGAATGTGCACATAAAATAAGTTTAAGAATTTTTTTTGTCCTTTTGCACTTCAATGAGCACCATCTGCAGATATTGAACACTAACGTATTGTCAGTAGACGATCACTACCCCCCCACCCTTCACCTCCCCTAGCCCCCCTCTATCACCAGCTAGCAATATAATCAATTATGTCCTGTTGTATCTTGATATGCAACATGTGCTATCTGCGAATATTGAATACTGTAGTCTGATGATGGAAAACTGAGTAGCATAACACTGGATTAAGTTTTACATCTGCCTCCACCCCACTCCTAACTCCTTTCCCCATCATCTAAAGCTAGCTATATTTTGTATTTCAATATACTTGATATAATAATTACAGATATATGAATATTTCATCTGTTGTATAACACCTCAGCACTAAGTTCACACTTCCCCTCTCTCCTCTACTCTATACACAGGCTAAATAATCATTATTTGCCGTGCATTATTTCGGTAATACATCATACTGTCACATACAATATAATACTGTATCTAGATGCTGAGTGTTATAGTCTATTGTCTGACAACGGCACCTTGATAGCCTAGTGGTCTACACACCTGTCTAACACCCGGCCGATCCGAGATTGATCCTCGTTAGGTACCAACTAGTTTTTTAAAAAGTTTTTTCTACTTAAAATATTTCCAACGCCAATATAACCGTTAATAAAATGTGTTGAGTGCACCATTAAATAATGTTTAAATAATAAAAAATACAAATTGAAGCACTTGATAAAACCACTGAACTTACCACCTTCTCCCCCCTCCTTTCCTCCCTATTACTCCCCTATCAACTAAGCTAGCTACACGAGGTGTTGTTATACTGATCCTGTTTCTAAACCAGGCTATCATGCAGGATATTCAATATTTTGTAAATATTGACAAAGACAGACAAATCATATTTATTTGTCAATTTAAAATAATAATAATAATAATAATGACCCATTCAACACATTTTTATTAATGGCTATATCGGGAGTTAAAATATTTCATGAAAACACACAAAAAACTAGTGGTAACCTGACAGGGATCGAACTCCGATCGACCACGTGTCAGACAGGCACATAACCCACTATGCAACCGAAGGAGCCTGACGAGTCATATGCAGGGCTTCTAGAATGTTTCCTAATGTTACTTCTCACAAAGTAATGCATATGAAAATGTACTGGTCATGTCTACAAATTCACTGTGATTTTGTAATTATTTACTGGCTCAAGACAAAATCGCTTGCCATGGTTACCGGGCCAGTGTATTCTTGAAGCCCTAATACTCGACTAACCTTCACACCTCCCCCACTCCACTCCACACTCCACCCTACTTAAGCTAGCAAGCGTAATTACATTTTGCGATGCTGCAAACAATAAAATACACGCTGCAACATGCAGTATATGCAGATATTCAATATTAGGTGTTGTCCCACTGACAACAGGGAACAGAGCGCTGTGGTAGAAGCTGAATAATTTATACACGAGCACAGCGGATGTATTCACCATATTGATCTACCAAGCTCTCTGTCAGATGAACAGAATGGGTCATGCAGGTCACAGAATTCTCTTAGTAATTCTCTTAGTAATTCTCTTAGTAAAATGATTCCATACATTGATATACACCGATAATGAAAATGTGTTGAATGTATCATTAAATATACAGGTCACAGCATTCTCTTAGTAAAATGTTTTCATGCATCGATATATAACAATAATGAAAATGTGTTGAGTGTATAAATATACATGTCACAGCATTCTCTTAGTAATTCTTTTAGTAAAATATTTTCATACATGAGTATTTATAACTAACATAAAAAGCAAAGCATACTCTTATGAATGATGTAAAATGTGGGTTTTTTGGTTTTTCAAAGACACATCTTTTTTAACTGTTACATCGTTATCAGAAATATTTTCGTTAGAAAAAAACTTGTGGTTACCTGACAGGGATCGATCAATCTCAAATCGCCTGCTATAACCATTAATGAAAATGCGTTGAGTGTGTCATTAAATAAATAAAAACCGACATCAAATAGCAGAATTAATTCACTTAAGCTAATAAATTAAATACTGCATTACACAAACAAAACCTGAATTCATTAGGTGTAGATGTCACACATGGCAGCAGTACTGGGGGGTGAAGGGGTGGGGGAGCTAATATTTACGCCAATTACTAGAGTAGATGTGTAGGTTACTTAATGCTATTTGTATTAACTACTGTGATATCCTCCCCCATCCCCCATGTCTATCTGTCTTCCTGTCTCTGTGTCTCTCTCAAAGTGTCTCTCTCCAATAATTATCAGGCAAATCTATCACAGGTGGTAAGTAGATAACCAATTCAGCAATGAACAAACTAATCAATATAAAATGTTTCAGAATGTTTGTATATCGAGTATTAATCAACGAATTTTGTCTTGCATAATCTGACATAATACTTAATATATGTTCTGGCTTAACATCAGCATCTATATTTCCAAACTCCTGAATTAGCAGGAAGAGAGAATATCTTCTAGAATTGTCCTAATATTACTGTAACACATAAATCAACCTTCAGTGAGGGGATTCGAATAACAGACCCTCACATTGAATGTCCAAGTGCTCTTCCAAATGAGCTAATAGGAAAACTCCCACTAGCTACTGTCAGTAGTGAATATATAAAATTCACTGGTCATGCCTACGATTCGCTATAATTCTGTAATTATTTACTGACCCAAGACTAAATATTACTGGTCATATGTATTGGGCTAGTGTAATCTAGAAGCCCCGAACACGCTCAAGTTATAAAAGAAAAAGTTTTTCTTTGCATTCTACTCACTCAATGAAATGACACCCTGCAAAACAAAATGCACCAAACCTATACGCAACTTGGCTTTATCAATAATGATTCATTCTGTTGCCATGTCAACTATATAAATAATGCAAACAAGATCTTCTGTCTGTTAAATCTTGTAAGAACGGAGAAATTGCCGCGTTACTGGGTAATATTTGAGCTCGTAAAGCAAGCCTGCATTTGAAGTCGATGGTTTAAAGCTATGATAGACTGGTGAACAGGCTTTGGTTTGTTGCCATTATCTACGGGGGAGTTACGATAATGGCAGGAACCAGAGTTCTGTTGTCACGCTCCATGTACTGTGTGCGCTAAACCTCCCCTGGCAAAAACAGCGATAAGATAACACAAGTGGGCAAATATTTCGGCAAATATCCGTTACATCATTTGTAACAATTAGAGATAAATATAGGCTACATTATCTGTAACAATTAGATAAATATCAGTTACATCATTTGTAACAATTAGAGATATTGGTTACATAATTTTAACAATTAGAGAAAAATATTGGTTACATCATCTGTAACAATTGGTAATATATAAGCTACATCATCTGTAACAAAGATATATCGGTTACGTCATTTCTAACAATTAGAAAAGACAAATTTAGACCAAGGACTGATAAAAGGGGATACCTTCATAAAATTAGCAAATATTTTGTTGTTGGTTTCATCTGTAACAATCAGACAAATTTAGATAAAGAAATGATAAAGAATATTTCCAAAAAGTGGCAAATGTTTTGTTGTTTTAGTTGTAGGCTTTTTCCATGAATTATTTTTTCCTTTGTAAATACTATTGATGGATGCAATTTGTTCAGTACTGCTTCTCAAACTGTTACACAAACTACATAAATCACAATTCTCAAGCATTTAATACTAGTAACTTTTCATACACATGTATACCACAACAACAATAAACAACATACACACACCTGTACTCAACATGTTTGAAATGTGTGCCACCTACACATTAAAATAATTTGCACAAAAAACCTATATAAATCCCTCACTATTGTATTTTCAGTTTATGCTATTTCTAATACAAATGTGCAAAAAAACCACAACAAAAACGTGTACTTGCAATGTTTGAAATGTCTACCATGTACACATTAAAATATATTTTATCAAACACTTTGTGTTCAAGCTCATAATATGCATCTATTAAAAAGAATTTAGTTATCAACAGTAAATTATTTAAATATATACTAAATGTAAAAATATATATTGTAAAAGGTACTCATTTGTTTTTATGTTTACTATTATATAATTATATATTTTTTTTTTTTAATTTTAAATAATTAAATAATAACAATAATAAATAACAATAATTAAAAATAATAATTTTAAAATTAAATCTACAACAACAACAACAACAATAAATAATAATTAAAAATAATAATTTAAAAATTAAATCTACAACAACAACAATAAATAACAATAATTAAAAATAATAATAATTTTAAAATTAAATCTACAACAACAATAAATAACAATAATTAAAAATAATAATAATTTTAAAATTAAATCTACAACAACAACAACAATAAATAACAATAATTAAAAATAATAATAATTTTAAAATTAAATCTACAAAGAAAGTACTTTTAGAGTCTCTTTTTCCTAGCCAATGTGCTACCAAAGCTGAAAATTTGACTACACTTGCCCTTCAACTCTGAAGAAAACTGAAAAGTGATCTAACCACCACCACCACAGACAGACGAACTGATGAAGACAAACAAGGCTTACACAACACCAATTAGTGCGCACTTCAAAGGCAAACAGGTCGATACAGCCAAGACGATCAAATACACTGTGTAATGTCCTGTTACTTAATTCAATAGAGCAGGCTGCTTAGTGAACGCCTGTCCTGGCCACACATCTCAGGAGCCTGAGGTGTCTGTCCAGCACAGGTTAGTGGTTAGCAGTAAGTGAGAATGAAGAGGGTGTAATTGCTTTACACCTACACAGAGCCGTTAGAAACTCGCTCAGGGTGGGGGCCAGTACTGGGATACGAACCCAGCACCTACCAGCTTTATTTTTGAGACCGACAGCTTAGACCACTACAGCACTGATGCCGGTTTGAAGTACATTATTTAACAGTTATTACATTAGGCAATTTGAGCGACAGATATTTTTTTTAAAGAAAATACAGTTGGTTATAATGCTTTTATTTGTACTTTTACCACAGCCATTACATTTTAAAATAGACCTTTTTTTTTCTTTTTTTTATGAAAAAAAATATATAACATCTTTAGTTTTCCATCATTACTGGGATTATATGCAAATTACCTATTCAACTTCAAAAACAATTCATCATGAATTTCCAAAATTAGAGGGCATGGAACACAAGTGTTTCCCATCAAATGTCACAGACAAAACTGTCACAAATCGTCTGCCGCTTATTTCTGGGCAACGCTGTCACTCATCTCCATACAATGAGGGACGGTGAACTAATCTAGGTAGCACAGCCAGTGCTCAAATAGCCAGTCACCATGTCGCCAAATGCAACCAAATTCCTATGCAGGCAACTTTAATATTAATACTAATAGATAATGGCATTAGTCACCCAATATTTTGATTTAGGCCACTTTAGTTTCTATAAGATACTAATATTGGGCCACCGTATTTTCAGTAGTTTCTGACCCTGTGCAGCCTGTTAAACTCGGACACACAGTGTATACTCTATTATCAAACCTTACCGAAATGTGCTGTGTTGATTTACTTTATTAACATGCCCAAAAACTAATATTCTGATAAACACTGGCGAACTTCAAAGCACCATTAGACCTGGGCACCATTCTGTCTTGTACACTACTAAAAATTTGACAGCATTATTTTGAGAGTGTAGCATAGGTGCAAATTTAAATTGATGTCCAAGTTACCAGTTTTGATACCTGGATGGAGGCTTTTTTTTGCCAGTTCCTCATTAGATGTGGTAGAATTTATTTGCTTGAAATACTGAAATAACTATTTTACTAACAAGGAAGAAGAAAATGTTAATTTAATGATGCACTCAACACATTGGTGTACGGTTATATGGCGTGAGACTTATGGTTAAGGACCATGCAGATAGAGAGGAAACCCGCTGCCAACACTGCATGGGCTACCCTTTCCTATTAGTAGCAAGGGATCTTTCACATGCACTATCCCACTGACAGGATAGCACATACCACGGCCTTCGATATGCCAGTCGTGGGGCACTGGCTGGAACGAAACATAGCCCAACGGGTAGCTTCATGAGAGGTCTACTCTCTCCTACTGACTGCAGCAGATTTTGTATGTATTATCCCAGGGACAGGGTTGCACACGCCATTTCTGTTATAATAAATTTATAACTGTCTGAAATTAGATACGGCACTGTTTTACAAACGTAATTTGATGATCACTTTCAATGTCTAAACTCACAGTGCTTTGCAGTTTCCTGCAATGTTTCCTAATACCAAGCACAATAATTATTTCTTCAATAATGTACCTAGCATTTATCTACCTGCCTGCAATATACGCAACTACATTAAACTGTCACAGTCCGTCTTTGAATTACAATTACCATAGCAACATGATTACTTAGTCAGCAGGACACACAAGCTTTCACATGCTGGAGAGGAAGTCGTAATTTATATCCATTTCGTAATGAAAACAGCTTGCACAACACACCACTAGGTCATTATCAGGCCATGATGTGTGTGTTGTGTATGTGTTTGTGTTGTGTATGTGTTGTGTATGTGTTGTGTATGTGTTGTGTATGTGTTGTGAATGTTGTGTGTGTTGTGTGTTGTGTGTGTATTGTGTGTGTTTTGTGTTGTGTATTGTATGTTGTATGTGTGTGTGTTTTGTGTGTGTTGTGTGTGTTGTGTATGTGTTGTGTGTGTGTGTGTGTGTGTGTGTGTGTGTGTGTGTGTGTGTGTGTGTGTGTGTGTGTGTGTATAT